>AWWV01010160.1:0-14892 GCA_001974805.1 Corchorus capsularis
CTAGTTTTGGATCAAATATTGCAGATGGGGATGGACGGATAAGTGGGTTGATAAATGATATGATCGGATATGCGATGGTAATTATTTATAAATGTGTTCGGTTCACGTCAAATATACTCGGATATTTAGATACCTGTGTTTGGTTGATAATTATGTATTCCTAGGAATATGGTGGGAATATACAAAAATTTTAAAAAATAACCTTAGGGGCCCTTTGGTTACCTTTCATGTCACTTTACCCCGGTAATGTGACCTCAGTAATCATTTTTAATGTGTTTGGTTAACGAGAATATGTTGTTACCAGGTAATGGCTTTCGCATGCCATGTCAACACTTTGGCCAGATTACCCGGAATGTCAAACCCAAGGGTCTCTTAGGTATTTTGACATTAACAAATGGCTTCGAAAATCTGTCCAAATTTGCCCTGACTATTTCACCTTTTTGGACTATGATGTCTTGAGTTTTCAGTTTTTTTTATAACTTATAACAAGGTAAAATAAACAAAATTGATTTTTGGTTATTTGAGTTTTCAATTCCTTTTCCATTTGTTTTCTCCTACTCAAACCTTAGCCGCTCTCTTTCACTCTCAACTCTCCCAATGCTTTTGATTTTGCTTTCTCCTCGGCTTCATTACGCTTCAGGTGGGTCGACAGAAGGCTGTCCAGTTTCCAGTTTCTAGTTTCCAGTTTTCAGTTTCAACTTTCAATTGCCATTTGAAAACAATTTCCAGAAGCAACTTTCATGAAATATCAGTTTAATATGGTTTCATTTGAGATTCATGTTTACAAGTTGGTCGGCCCGCGCTACGGACCTGGTTTAAGTAAATCGACTCTTTGCTTTATGTATTGTTCAATTTTTCCCTTATAAATTCAAGAAGGAACTCATTCTGATTCAGTTGTGGACGGCAGAAGGTTTTTTAGCATGCCCCGATCTGACTAATGAGTACTTCAAAGAATTAACATCAAGGTCATTTTTTGAACAATCGAGTAGGGATAAATCTCTTTTTTTCATACGACATAATTTGTGACTTAGCTTAGTACTCTATATCTGGAGACTTTTTCTGCAGACTGGAAAGTGATGTTTATTCATGCAAAGTAACTAAAAAGACCCGCCACTTGTCCAATGTTCAAGAAGAATATGTGCGTAGGAAGTATGAGGCCCTATCTGAAGCAAGAGGTTTGCGTATTGATCAGACCAAAATTATGCATCTTTTTATGGTCATTTTCCTATGCTTTTTGGGTATTTTATGTTTGATTATGCCTTATATTTGGTATATTTGTGTTTATAGGTGCTAAAGTGAAGAAAAGTGCAAAATCACCAATTTTGTACCTTTTTGGAGCCGTTTTGGATGATTATTTACACAAATATTTTCCAAGGACATTTTGGATGAAGAATGGAGCCAATATGATCGTGATTGAAGAACTTGAATAGTCAATTTTATCATCATAAGATTGATTTTCAAGAGTTTCAAGCAAAGGAGCAAAGTTGAATTTCAAGACAAGAAGATATGTCAAGAAGTGTCATAGCACTGGAGTACATGGGGCGCGAGGCAAACCACAAGGGGTGCCAAGCATACCACATGGGCGCCCAGCGTTAGTCGACATGCCACCAGCAACCACATGGGAGCAGGCGACCTGGGGCCTAAGAGCAACGCCCTGGGCGCACAAGCTATTGACATGGGCGCCCAGGGGGAGTCGGGGGTCAGCCATGCGCGCGTCAAGTATGCCATCATGCATGTCTTCACCTTGAAGCCTCTTCACTTGTTTCCAGATTTGGCGACCTTTCTGTATTTTGGCCATAACTTTTGATCCAGAGCTCTGTTTGAGGCAAATGAGTAGCCGTTGGAAAGCTAACTCTAAGATCTACAACTTTCGTGTTTTGGTCGAAGCCCAGTTCGAACATTTTCATGGACGAAAATGCACCTGAAGTCAGCGGACAGAAACTGTCTTGGGCCTGTTTTGCGGGATTAATCCAATTGAGCCCAAATTCTTATTTGGACTAGCTTGAAGACTTGGAGAGCAGCCCAGCACGTCCTTAGGGTTTGTTTAGCTCTAAATTAGCCCTAAGCCACCTTCTATAAATACCCTCTTAAGTCTAAAACCCTAGGAGACCAACCTAGCATATTACAACTTCTATCTTTTCACTAGGTTTTGCGTCGATAGGAAGAAGGGAGGCAGCCGCCGGCCTCTAGCATTGTAAGTCTCTCATGGATTGCTTGCAATCCATGAGTAGCTAAACTTTTATACTTTTTTTCCTTAGGTACTTTTGATGAATGAATCTATGATGAGACTTTTGTTCTTAATAATTTGAGTTTTTTCCGTTTGAATATGTTTCTTATCTCTATACTTCATCCTATGTGTTCATACTTTGATTGATTTGGTGTACAACATATCTTGAGATTTATGAATGCTATAGTTAGATTCAAGTAGCTTGAGTCAAGTTAAAGTTGGTCCAAGTAACAATTGTAATTCTAGGAGTCCTAGGTTCAATGGGATATCAAATCTTATTGAAATCTTTAGGCCGAGATGGAAATTGACGTAGGCAAGTTTGGTATTGATTTATCATGCATGTGGATTAATAAAACCTAATGCTTGTTATATGAAGGGCTGAAACCATAGATTATAACATTTGAGGTTAATTGTCAGCGAGATGCGGGTTAATCTTATTAGCATGTTGGAATTAGCATTACGTCTGTTCCTATACCAATTATTCAAATGGAGTTGTTTAAGATATTAAGAGGATTACTTTGTTTCAATGAAAGTTGATGTCTACTTCTTAGGCTATATACCGATTTGGAGTGATTTATGATTCTTAATTGATTGCAATCTAAGCCAAATTTATGTTTAGTGTCTATGATCCATGATTCACTTGATCAAAGTAGTTACCTAAAGAAGAAGAAGTATGTTTTTATTCATTATTTTTCTTAAATTCTCTTTTAGATCTTTAGTTTAGATTTCTTTTAATTGTTTTCTAGTTTAATTAATCTATTTTGAAAAATCCAAAAATATCTTTTCTAGGTTAGAATTTCTTTTGTAAGATTTAACTTTGATTCGTACCTTCCCTGTGGATTTTACCCCTACTTTCCCTAGCTAAGTAGTTATTATCTATTTGTTATTGGTTTGTGGGGATTTATCTTGTGATTTGTTCAACGACCGGTCACGTACCTTTTTAACTCTAGAGAGAATATCAGAATTTCAATCTTGTTATATATCCAAAATGGTATTGCATGATTTGGTAGTGAAGTCAAGATCCTTATGGGTGCTATCCTTGGCTAGCTATAGAAATATCTCTACAGTTCCAGAGGAAATTGGTGATTTGAAGCATTTACGGTATCTAGATCTCTCCAAAACTTCGATTGCAAGGTTGCCATACTCTTTGTGTACATCGTATAATTTGCAAACTTTAAAATTATTTGCTTGTTACAAACTTGTTAAGTTGCCTGATAACATGGGAAGATTGATCAATATGCATTATCTTGAGATTAGGGGTACAAACTTAAAAATGATGTCGTCTGGGATGGGAAATTTGAAAGACCTTAGGCCCGTTGGTTCGTGGGTATCAAATATACCCATGGTTATTTAGATTGATGGGTATGTAGATGGTTAAGTAAAATGACCGGGTATCCCATGGTTATATTTGATGACTACGTTTGGTTCGCAAAACAAATATCAGGGTATTTCACTTAAGTTAGGGATACCCATGTAGGAAATACCCATGTTTGTTAGAATTAAAGAAGGTTATGTGATGGGATTGTTGGCAAATTACTTGAATTACCCCCATTGATAAGAGTAAGCATAATAAGCATACTTATATAAATCACAACGGTCCAAAGTCTTTTTGCCAATTCATTACAAAGTTTTTTCCATATTAAACATACATAATTGAGATAATATTATATAAGATTAATCAAATTATTTTACCAACAATTATTCCTACAATTAGAGCAAACACTACATGAAACCAACGACATGTAAATTTTGGGTTTTTATAGTGAGTTTGCACTATCTCCTCCCCCCATTGTCATTAATTTCCCAATACGCCAAAAATGATTCTTCAGCTTCCTGTCTAGTCGCAAATGACTTGTGAACTGCACCACGAAAACCATGCACTTGCGAATGTGCTTTCGGCCATGTATCATATATATCGGGCATATGGCCAACAAAAACCACATATGTTTTGGCCATTGCTTGAAAAATTTCTACGACAAATAATAAAACACCATACATAAGAAACCCAAATAAAATTCAAACCATACATAAAGTTCATAATAATGTCACTGAACCTAACATTTCAAAGTTCCACAAACCAACTCATAACAAGCATAACATAAAGCCACATTCTGTTCAACAAAGCATAAATTAATTCATAAAACACATAAAATGTTCATTCAGAACCCAATAAAAATTCCTAAAGCCATGACCTAGAACTAATCCACTTCCTCAATAGCGCCATCTTCATCACCACCATTTCCCTCACCCGCAGCAGCTCCATCATCAACACCCCTATGGTCTCCCTATAGTTGCTGCATCATAGGGTAGTTCGGTAATGGCTGATTCATCAATCGCCTGACATCCTTTGAGACTGGATCGTGCACGTGAGCCTAGACATAATTTTCAAACACATCTTAATGTTAGGCTTACTTTATTATCTACACCCATGCACTTATTAATCTTCCAAAATTTTGAACAATATAATAACAACAATCACAGTACCTCCATCCCAGCATCCCACATCTGATCAGAGCCAACAAGTTGATGTGTTACCTCACTATAACCGAAACCATCACGCAACAACAATTCAATAACACGAAACTGCCTTTTCAAAACCCTAGTTTTGCTATGAACATGGTACCCTTCAAACTTCACCACACCAATTTGAGTGTTCATCATGGTAGCCAAACGTTCAAGCCACCCTGGCCCGAAATGGCCATTATTAGTTGGGAGGGTTTACATGCACTCCAATAAAATCTTTTCCTCCTCTAGAGACCAGGTCACTTTAGAGACCCTACGAACTTCTATAATTCTTTCACGACCTTCCATTTCTAGATAGAATATCCAAACCACAAACTAAATTAATTATCAAATTATAGAAAACCATTCTTGGGAATCAATTCAATGGCACATTGGATAACTATTGGAAATAATAAACATCAACAAAGACAAACCACTTCCAATGTTGAAATCATTTCAAAATGTGCATCTCAAATACAAATACATTCATACTTAAATAGAAGATGTTTTCAATACTTAAAAACCTAACATAAAGATAAATAAAACCTAATGTTCACTGACTCACAGTGAAAATTATACACAACTGCATATAGTGTGGCAGTTTGACTCCTCTAAGTGATGGAAGGGAAGGATTTTTCCGTTCCCATAGAGTCCATAAAGCATCTGGACCCTTTAATGTTTCAAACTTATTAAACCTAAACCCAAACTTCACTATAGCATGAGCTGTCTTAAAATCTAGCTTCAACTTGCCTACGTAACGCCAAAACTCCCCTTCCTTGTCTCTTTTCTTTGGGCATTGTTCTACAAAACGGTTGAAAATGAAAGACATATCGCCTTTCTCAGATGCACACGTCCAAATCGACCATTCATCCTCGAACCAATGCTGGGTCAATGCATCAACTACAACTTGAATGCATTTATCACACCACTCCTCTCTAGGTACATTGTTTGAACTCAATGCCATTGATCTAATAACAAATATATCCACAATATTACCCAAAAAATCCCATTCCGAACCCTACTCAAAAACAGTCCAGACTAAACAAATGCAAACTTAACCCAAAAAAGAAATCAAATACACTACCGAAATATACATTAAGAAAACCCAAAAATGAAACCAAAACCTCCAAACGACTAAGTGAAGCAAACAACCATCCCGACACCAAAAAACACCCCAAAAAACCCAAATATATTACCGAAATATAAAATAAACACCCAAACAAAACAAAGTGAAGCAAACAACAGATAACATAAATAATGACCCAAACCGAAAAAAAAATCGAAAATGCTCAAAAATCATAAATCACAACATGAACATGAATTATATTTAAAGAAAAGTTGATAAAAATGGTATCAATTCGTAGATCCGGTGAAGAGCAACAAAATCCAACCAAGCGGCGACGGAGATCGAGCAAGACGGCGATGATATTTGCTAAAAACGGCGCCGGCGATTTTTCTAGAGAGAGAGGCTCGGTTAGAAGAGAGATGAAGGAGAGGAAAAACTGATGATTTTGGGAAAATGTTGGCTTATATATGTGAGAGTCAAACTTGTAAATATAAAAATATAATGAGGACAAATTGGTAAAAAACACCAAGCCCATCTTAGTGAAATACCCGAGCAATTTTTGGGCCACCTAAATCGGTGGGTTTAAAGATTGTGGCGCGTGCTCAATACGTGGGTATCATGGCGCGTCTGGTCATCTCACGGGTATTTGCAAACCCAGTCAAATAGTAACCAAACATGACCAGCGCGTGGTTATCTCACGTGATACCCGGGTAAATTCCAGGATACCCATGAACCAAACGGACCCCAAAGTATTAACAGACTTTGTTCTAGGCAAGTGTGAGGGGTCAAGCCTTGATGAGCTGGGAAAGCTCAAGGATCTACGTGGAAGACTTGCCATTTCAGGACTAGAAAATATTGAGTCTGCAAGGGATGCCAAAGATGCCAAATTGAAGGATAAGGTGGAGCTCAAGGAGTTAGAGTTGATATGGAGTAACAATAGTGCTGATACTGATTATGATTCAAAGCTTGATAGAAATTAAATAGAGAACTAGAGAAGTACTTGAACAATTGGAGCCTCATAAAAACCTGGAGAAGCTTGTTATTAGTTTTTATGGAGGTACTAGATTTCCGGAATGGGTGGGTAAATCTTCCTTCCTTAATGTAGTTTCTGTGGAATTGAGCAATTGTAAAAGTTGCTTCTTCATGCCCCCACTTGGTCAGCTGCCATCTTTGAAATCTCTCTCTATTAAAGGGTTTGATGCAATAGTTGAAATAGGTGATGAGTTTTATGGGGATGTTGACATTTCAAGCAAGTCATTTCCATCTCTTGAAATTCTGAGATTTGAGGACATGTTAAAATGGACAGAATGGTCTTGTTTGAAAGTTGAAGTTTCTCCTTCAAGAGCTATACATGATAGAATTGTCCCGAGATAACCAAATCCCTGCCCAAACACCTCCCTTTTTTACTGAAATTGAGGATTGTGAGATGCGGAAAGCCCGGAGGCTCGCTTCCACTGGCACCAAGCGTTCAGGAACTGGTGATAGAGCGATGTGATGCCTTGCAAATGAAACCATTGCCTCCTGAACTCCAAGAGTTGGTGATTGTCGGTTTGAAAATCAATGATTCCATATTGGATCATATGGTTCAACCTTGCACTAGTCTTCAACGGTTGACTGTTTGGAATTGTCCTTAGATTAGATTCCTTGTTAAACAAGGTACTTTAGCTATCACACTGAAGGAATTAATTGTCCGTGAGAGTAATGTCTCCAATGATTCCAATATATCCTTGTATACATCCCTCCATTCCTTGCAGATAAACAGCAGGTTTCTTGAATATTTCCCATTATGATCATTCCCAATGCTAAATCATCTTGTTTTGGTGAATTGTGAAGCTTTGAAGTCGATTGGTGCATTAGAGGATGGTCTTCAACACTACAGTTCACAGCTTACCCATTTGCATATCTAGGGTTGCCCTAATTTTGTGTGTTTTCCCATAGGCATATCATTTGCCCCCAATCTGGAATCACTTTCTCTTTTTGATTGCACAAATTTAAAGTCCTTCCCTGTGCAGATTCAGTCCATCCTACCATCCCTTTTAGTATTGCAAATAGACAATTGTCCAAAAATATATGCATTTTCAAAAGGGGGTTTACCCTCTAAATTTAAAAAAACTCAGTATCAGCAGGTGTGAGAATCTAATTGAAGGCCTTACGAGGAGGGATGGGAACTTGCAAACACTTACTTCACTTGCAAGCTTCACAATTGGAGGTGCAAAAGAGATAGAGTGTTTTCCAAATGAACATCTGCTACCGTCTTCTCTTACCTATCTTGAACGGTCTTATTTTCCAAATCTGAAGCTTTTGGACTCTTAGGGCTTTCTGCACGTCACCTCTCTCCGCCAATTGCATATTTTCTGATGTCCAAAGCTCCAATCCATGCTGGAAAAGAGACTCATTTCCTCTCTTTTCCATTTGTACATTTATGATTGTCCATTGCTTAGACTAAATTGCGAAAAGGAGGAAGGCAAAGATTGGCACAACATCTCCCACATCCCTGTCATTTCGATTGATACTGATCTCATTATATAGCAGGATTAATGCAACCTCACTCAGGTACTTAATTCATTTCCAATTTCCATGTAATTTCAATACTTTATATAGTTGTTTATCGATTTCAAGCTTCTCAATTTATATATTGATGTTTTTTTCCATTTCCTATCACTTTGTTATAGCAGTTTTTATGAGTGTGTTTGAGTTTTTGTTCTTCAAAAAAAAACTAAGTGAAATCATCTTTTTTCCCACATTCCAATGCAACATTCTTAGTTTATTTTAATATACATTATAGTTGACTAGTATTTTGCCACGTGTTTCACACGTGGATTTAAAAATTTAATTAAAACTAATTTTAAGTCATACAAAATATATTAATTCATGTTTTTTAAAGACTAAATTTATTTAAATTCTTAAATATTATTACTATTATTAATATATAAGTCAATATAAGGAATTGCTAAGTGCATGCTTGCTTTGTTTGCTGTAATGTAAGGTATAGACTTACATTCAAATCAAATTGGACATAGGATACTTGAATGCTCCATAGATTTTAATAAAAAGTTTGATTCTCTAATACATAGTAGAAATGAAAAAACAAAGTTTTAAACATTTATTTGTAGAACAGTTATGTATTAAGTCAAATCTTCAATTTTTAAAGAAAACTTATCGCTTAAAAAAAATAATATCTTACTCAAGTCATGAATTCATGTAACAATTACATACTAAATCAAATCTCCAACTTTTTAATATTTGTTTAAGTTCAAAAATGGTTTGATTAATTCGGTGGGAATGGTAACGATACAAATTAACAAATTTGCGGTTAAGTTCAAATCATATTATTATGTAAAATCATGGGGCATGATTAAAATTATTATTATTATAATAAAAAGTTAATCAGATCAGATTAGAAGACTTTTATTATTATGTTTGCGGTTAGATCAATTGAATATTTGTTTAAACTCAAAAATGGTTTAATTCATTTGGTGGAATAGTAATGAACTGCAAATTAACAAATTTGACCTTTGTTTTCTTAGAAGGGAATCATATTGTTACGTAAATTAAAATCAAGCGGCATGATTAAAAAGAAAATACTAATTAAAAATTATTATTATAATAATAAAAAAGTTAAATGACTAAAATGAATTGTTTAGTCCATAATAATTTTGGACATAATTTAGGCTAGATGAAGACCAATTCATGTCAATATTAACTATCCATGATAATGATTCATGATTATTAAGAACGAAAGTACAAAAGATACGAAGTCAATTCATTTTCAATATCTTTTTATAATTAATAAATAAAAGTTTAATGATTTTATAATTAATAGATAAAAGTTTAATGATTAAAAATTATAATAATGCTATTACAATTATTATTATCTTTCTATAATTTAAAAAAGTTAAATTTAGATTTACAATATCTCTCCATAATCTATACTATATATAAAAGTACGAGCTTTGTAAAACTTTTGAAACACCTATTGTACCCTTATTTAACTTTTAAAATGTCTATTATATCCTTATTTAACTTTTACATTTATTTAGAAATAATTTTTTACAGTTTTATTTTACTAAAAACTTATTTAATTAAATTCAATACTTTTTTAAATATTTTATTTTTACCATCTTAATTTTTAAAAAACTCTGGACCTATTTCAATTATATTATTATAAACTAATAAAAGTATTATTATCAAGTTTAAAAGTTAAAATAAGTTGTCTAATCATTAATTATTCAACATTTTTTTAAAACTAATTAATTTTATTTAAAATTTAATTATAGTGTTTGGTCTGTTTCTATTTTTGGAGTGTGTAATTGGTACAACAAGAATTTAAAGTTTTTAACATAAAACTATTTCGTTTGACTAATAAAGTTTAAGATGTCAATCAGACGGGCTTCATGTTATCGTCATCTGGGTCCCGGTCAAATGCGTTAGGTAATTTTCTTGGGTCATTCGGGTTTTGCCTCATCTAGATTCGGGTCATTTGGGTCTCGGGTCTGATGAGTTCGTGTTTTGACCTCTGGTCACTCGGGTTCTTGGTCATTTGGATTTTGGGTTTATTCATATAATTGTTGTTCATATAATGAAATTTAGCAAATTTAATCATAATAGGTAAATTATAACAATAATATAAATATCATTGAATAAATGATAATTTAGAATAGTTAAAATTATAACAATATGGATTTTATTAAATAAAATTTAATTTTAGTTTATAATATTTTCGGATCATTTGGGTTAACTTCTCAGGTGTAGACACCCGTTTTTGTCCAGTATCCTTAAATTTGAATTAATTCATTTCTTATTCAGCATTACGGACGCCCAGGGGCATTTTGGTCATTTTTGCACCCAGGGGCATTTTGGTCATTTTTGCACTTAGGGGGCATTTTAGTCATTTTTAAGTTCACCTTCAAATTAGACTAGTTAGTTCATTTAGATTATCTAGATCGCATTGAAAATTGAAAGAATCTTAATGTATACCTTTGGAGTTTTTGCATATTTTCATTTAGTGATTTGGCATTACGGTGTTTTCCATTAGTATTTTCATTTAGCAATGTGGTATTATTACACTCACTTAGTAATTTAGCTTTGTAGTAATTTAATCCGCTTTGTAGCTCAGAGTTAGCCCATGAGTTAATTAACCCTCAATTTAGTATTTAGTTATGCATTGCATAAATGGGATTTTGCATTTTTGATTACTAAAACACTTTTTCTTTAACTTAGCATGTCTAATTAATTTCTTTAAGTCAAATACTATAATTTAGAAGACATATTAGAATAAGAAATAATTTCATATGGCATAACAACTTGCATGACATGATTTCATGCATATCATCATACATCACTCACACTCAAAGTTTGAAAACACAAAAAAATAATAATAATAAAATAAAATAAAATACAAAAAGAGAGAAGAACCATTTACATTTCATTTTACATTTTTGCATTAACACTCTCGAATAGGTCTTAATCTACATGCCTAGTTATCAATTGTTTTCCTCTGGTTTGTTCTTTAAACATTTTCTTGTCTTTCCTTCTTTCTCCATGGCTGCTTCAATGGTTTACAAGCACAAGAATCCCAAAGACTATGACCTCATAACCTGCAAGAGGGAATACAAAAAAATGGAATGTTTCCCAAGGAAATAGAAGCGCGCACACTATTAGTTAGTGTACACGCCAAATGAGTTGACTGAATATATATGCGCTTGGGAACAGGAGCTTTAGGGCAACATGAAGCACGAGGAATGAGATTTGGCCTCATTCTCGATTTGCCAATGAAGCCACAAGGAGGACAAAAAGCAAATGTATTAGCAACAGGTAGAAGAAAGTGCAAGGAAAAGTTTAAAAAAATGGAAAAAATATTAGAATGAAAAGCTACACGATGAGTTACATCAAGCGAGACAAAATGAAACAAGGCCAAATCAGCGAGATTAAAAGATGAATGTGCAGGGGATTACAACTCGGAACAGGAAAGACAATAAGCAAGGCCAAAGTCGGAAGTGAAAGAGAAGACAAGCTGGACAAACCACATGAGTTCAGAAGGCCAGCAAGGGCTTATCAAATCAACAGAACAGAACACACATCGTCAAATTCATGGCATTCCTATTCTTTTACATTCATTTTTTTAAAAAAAAAACAGTAGACACGAACATTCAAGTTAAGGCATTTCAGTCATCAAGAACAAAAGAAAAGAACCTAGTACTCCCACATTATGGTCCAAAAAAACTACCTGCGAATAAGGGCAATCATCAAGAGACAGATACACTGCAGACTGGCAGTACAGACTGGCAGTACAGACTACCAAGAGACTTGCTTTTCAACATCCAAGCACAAGCTCAAGTAAAGATCAATTCAGCAAAAACAGGGCATTTATACTAAGCAGCATTTAGTCACAGTCTCAATTCAATAAGAATCAACACACTAGCACACACTGCACCCAATCTGCAAAGTTTGATTTAACCATCACCCCAATCCCAGCAAAATACCAATCCGGAAGAATCAAGCAAAAATCCCCACAAACAAGTGTAAAATAATAAAAGATTCAAGGGGGTTAAAGCAAGCTTACCAACGTGGCACCCTACAATTAGGTCGTTTGGACCACCTCAGCAGCTTAAAAACAAATAGAAGACATATCAGTAGTTTCAACGAGTCAAAAAGAGGAAAATCACGTGAACAGTAAAATAGTAAGAGCAAGGAATTGAACCGTACCTGGAAAAGATGACCTGGCTATGGAGAATACAGACAAAAGAAGGAATTATACCCATTTGCCCTGCAGACTCATGCTACACATCAGAAATAACCTGAAATAGCAGAGACAAGGTCAATATCGAGAAACGAAGCCAAAATTTAGGACCATTAGATAAAGGGCAGAATCAACGGTTGTAGCCAGAGATTCATGGCCTTTATAAGCTAGTTTTTCGACAGAGGAGGCGGGCACAACCTTCGAGATTCGGGGTTTGATTCTAGGGTTTTAAAGGTTAAAATTTTAGGGTTCTGTAAGGGTCTGTTCTTGGAGGGATAAAAGAGAAAAAAAGGCTAGGGATTCTGAGTAAAAATTGTGACAGAAAAGTAGCAAAAGAAATTACCTTGATCGAGTGGTCGGTGTGGTTCCGTTCTTCCTCTGTTTTTCCGTTTTATTAGAGGGCCTCTTTAGGTTCGGATCAGTAGGAAATCCATCGCCTTGAGTCTGTTTGTGTTGATTCCGCGTCTAGACCTAGAAAAGGGGAGTTTTGATAGTTGGCGGTGGTTTGGTTCGCCGGAGTCGGAGTTTTTTTTTTTTTGTTCAGTTTGGATTAGTTTCATCGTTTCCTTGGTATTTGGGGGGGGCCGAGGCTTTCGGTTACAAGGGAAAAGGAGGTTTTGTTGGCTGTGCGGGATCGGAACGCGGAAGTTGCAGCACCGTCGGGCTAGGGTTGAAGAGACAAGCGAAGGGAGAAGGGAAACTCGGGAAGCATAGAAAAGAAGTAAGGTTCGTTTTTTTTCTTTTCTTAGGACAAAATTATAAGCTTTGCCTGTTTTATTCCCTGATTAATTCATTATTAATATGCTGTATGCGGGCCTGGTTTGTTTGGGTCATGAATCTTGGATCATTCGTTTGGTCCATTTGTTTTGGGTCCATGGCTGTTAGGTCCAAACAAGCATAACTAGTGAAAAATAATCTTGGTGTTAGAGATTAAGATTGTAGTTTAAAATTTGGACTTTGATGAGTAAGATAGTTCTCTAAATGATCATACCTAATAGAAATGTAATCTTGATAGCAAATGTTAGGTCTTTAGTTTAAAGTTTAGATTTTTAGAATCAAATGAGTCTATGGAGGGTGAAGTTTGGGTCTTTGGCAAATAAAATTAAATCTTTATGTAGTAAGGGTTGAGTTCTAATGATGTAATAATAATAAACTTATGTAGTAAATCTTTATGTAGTAAGGGTTGAGTTCTAATGATTTTAATAATAAAAATTAAATCTTTATGTAGTAAGGGTTGAGTTTTAATGATTTTGATAATAAAAATTAAATCTTTATTTAGTAAGGGTTGAGTTCTAATTAAATCTTTATGTAGTAGGAGTTGAGTCCTAGTAATTTTAAACAATAAAAATTGAATATTGATAGTTTTGAGGATAAAGAACGGACCTTTAAATATGGAGATTTAGGTTATTTTGGAAAATGATATAGAAAATAAAGGTGGGGTGATCATATTAATCCTCCTTAGAATATTGAATGGTTAAGTATTAAGAATTGGGTAATCAAGATTCGTTCAAACCTTTGAATATGGGGATTTGTTTAAGTTATAACTTTAGGCAATATTTGGAAGTTACTTATGATAATTATTCTTTACTTTTGTTGGGCCTTTCCAACATTTATATTTGGGCTTTAGTTTGTTATATAGCTTGGGCCTTTAGGGTTTTCTTGATTAGACCTAACACTTAGCCAGTAATTTGGGCTTGAATTTGTATATCCTAGTTTTAATATTGGGCCTTAATAGAATAAATTCGAATATAAGGAGTGGTAGGGTTCATATGCACCCATGTTTATTTCTTCTTTGCTATTGTTTTTATACCATGTCATTTGAGAATAATGAATTGGATCTGATGATGGAACGATCAATTGGGACTTTGACAATTTTTGTCAGTCTCAATTTGGGTTTCCTAGGCTTGGAGCATCCAGATGGGGGTTTTAGCCAGTATGAGTGGCGGGTCCCCAAATGGTGTTCCTCGTATAATTACTTGGTAAAAATGCACTTAACCGGGAAAAACATGCATCATATGCATCCATGCACTAAAAGTCCAGTACCCCAATAAAATTAAGAGTCAAAATAAATAGTAATCAGTGAATTTAGTAATTAAGAGTCAAAGTAGTAGTAATTAAGTGAAAAGAGATTAATCAGAGTCGAGGCAATAGTAATCAGTAAATCAGAAATTAAGTAAAAAAGGATACATAAGAGTCAAAGTAATAATATTCAGTAAATCAGTAATAAAGTAAAAGGATTAATCAAGCAAATTGATAATTAAGGCAGTAGTAATCAGTAAATCAATAATTAAGAGTCAAAGTAATAGTAATCAGTAAAATTAATAAATTAAGAGTCAAAATAATAGTAATCATTAAAAT
>AWWV01010162.1:0-72068 GCA_001974805.1 Corchorus capsularis
TTCTAGGAAGCTTTTCGTTGCCTCCTTCCTTGAAGAGTTGGCGAATCATGTCTCGTAACAACTTCTCTAGATTGAATGATTGGGAAACATTGACCCAAACATGGATCTGGAAATGTTTCTTCACTTGATCAGCATCAAACACTTTTTTCGCTAGGGTTGATTTGCCCAAGCCCCCCATTCCTACCACTGAGATGACTTGGAACTTCGGATTACTCTCTTCTACCAACCACTGGATCAGCTGTTTCCTGTGCTTGTCGATGCCAACAAGTTCAGCTTCTTTCACCCAAAGTGCATCTGCTCGACGTTCATGCCATATGTTTCTGGTTGCAGCTGAACTTTGCCTGGAATTGTGTAAGATGGAATTGTACCGCTTTTGTCCCTCAGCAACATCCTTGACCCTAGACTCAATGCCTTGAATTGAGGAAGCAAGTTGATGAAGATACTTTGCATTCTTAATGGTGCAGGAGATTTTACGTATGAAGCCGTAGAATCCATCCCCTTGAGTTCGTGCCATGCGAAGCTCGAATACATCAAGAGCATCTTCAATGTCATAAGCAATATCCCTGACTTGCTTAACCCAGACTTTAAGTTGCGGATTTGTTTCTGCATTTTCATCAGCAACCCTTAAGAATGCATTGATGCGCTCCAATTCATCTTTGATCCATTGAGCTTTAGCCTCGACTCCGCGCAATGTTCTGGCCTGTTCCACAAGGAAAGGCCCAAGCTTTCCTAGCAAAAAGGATACAGCAGTTTCTGCCATTAGTTTTCTTCTTGTTAACAGTTGCTCTCAAATTTCTTTAGCTGCTCTTCTTTTTTTTCCTTCCTTTTTTTTTTTTGCAAGTTTTAAATTTGAAGTTGTCAGTTATGATAATTGATAAATGTTTTTTATTAGAAAAGTGTTGGAGATGACCCTTGGATGCAGCTACTGCCTACTGATATTCTTTTCTTTCATGAAAACGTAAAAAAATTCCAATTTTCTATTAAAACTTTATTTTCTTTATAGAATTATTATTAATTAACAAAAGAATAATGATGAGAGAAATCAAAGTAAAGAATATGCAATAAATTAAAGCTTGAACCAATCAATAATTGTAAGTTTGTAAACTAAGAATTATTAGAATCTACAAATATTTAGATTATAAATTTATATTATCCAATATACTAAAAAGTTTATATGTTATTTTGAGGAATAAATAGAACCATTAATCATCCAAAATGTCCCAAATGTTAGGATCGATGATCCCTTGAAGTCCCAGATGTTAAGATGAGATCATTTGATTGGCCGTGATTTCTTTGGGTTAAGGAGATAACTTAATAGTACCATAAAATGTGGGAGATGGGATTTATTTGTACTTTTTCCCTGCCTTCTTTTTCTAATTTTTTCCGATGCTATAAAAATTCTTTGTATTTATCAAATTAACAGGCCTGAGAAAGTCGTTGGTGCTTTGAGAAGATTCTTCTAAGTTGTGAATCAATTGAATATCAAGATTGGTGGCATTCAAGTGTTTATATATGTGCAATTCTGTTTCACTTTGTTTGAAGGTAAGATGCAATGCCTAAACTCAATTGTCTGGAAAACATAAGGAAGAGAAAGGGTTTCATATAAGCATATTTTCTTTGGAATGGCTAAAACTTTTTTTTAGACCAAACTTGAACACTTTGGATTATCGTGCTCCATTTCTTGTATCAGTATGATATTTTAAAGAGTAATGTAATTGCAGATTAAACCAAAAATATATATGTTAATTATTGGTTTAATAGACATTTTAGCCTTTGAACTTGTAAAAAATAGACAAATTCACCCTTAAACTTGCAAAATTTTCAATTGCATGCCCGAATGTGTAAAAATAGAACAAATTAGTCCTTTTAGATGAAAATTTGTCACTTTTTTATAATTCAATTATGAGAGTTTAATGGCTAATTTATCCATTTATTATGACTTTAGGAGGGAAAATGTTGATTAAGCCGTTAATAATCCAATCATTTGTTATGCCACATTACTCTTTGCCATGAGAACTATCTTCAAGTATTATTGTTTTGTTTCATTCTTCTTTTTTTTCCCCAAAACAAAGGCATTTGTTTTGTTTCTCCATATTATTATTACATTAATGATAACGAGATGGGTAGCCCGCGCTGCCGCGTCGGGCGTCTTTTTATTTTATTTTTTTATTTATTTTGCTCTCCGTGCAATTCATCCTTGAATCAAATATGGTTTTGTTTGTCTTTTCTATATTTAATACATAAATATAGTTTCTTTCTTATCTACTCTTACTTCATTCGACAATCATGTCCTGTTTTTAGCTCTTGCTCTTTTGGCATTTGGAAATCAGTAAAACAATTAGAATGATGGTTATATAAAAGTCCAATGATAAGAATGATGGTTCTTATCAAATATGGTATGGTATGCTACGACTACCTCTAATGATCTTATGACTCTGAGTATCCAATGAGCTCTTGGATTTTAAGTCTTTGATAGGTTAATTATAAATTTGAATAGCTTTAGCCATCAAATTGTATATGTAATGGAATGATTGTTAATTATTTACTTAAAATAAAATATCACTCAATCCTTGAATCAAATATGGTTTTGTTGGTCTTTTCTATATGATGGTTATATAAAAGTCCAAAGATAAGAATGATGGTTCTTATCAAATTGTATATGTAATGGAATGATGGTTAATTATTTACTTAAAATAAAATATCATTCAACACTTAAAATGAATGAAAGTTGAGTAGGAAAAACGATTGTATCATTTTTCCTTTTAATCATCTTTTTTATAATCTTCTTGCCTAATCAAAAAAATGAGGATGAAGGGGAATAATAGATATGTAGGCTAATGTCATCGGTAGGCTTGAATATTGAGAAGCATAATTCCCTTTTAATCATTTTTTTTTCTAATCTTCTTGTGTAATAAAAATAATGGGGATGAAGGGGAATAATTAGGTATTAATTAGATATTATTCCCTTTTAATGATATTGAATTTATTCATTATTAATTAACTATTAATTAGATATTAATTAGATATAGTATAATGGATGGTTAAGGAGGGGCTTTAAATTAATATGTTAGATGTGAGAAATTACCAAAATGGGGCGATAAGGTGGTACCAGGTTAAAAGTTGAAAGGGCTTGTTAGTAATTTCCATAGGGGACAAAAATAATATATAATAATATATATATATATATATATATATTTTTTTTTCCCTTCAAAAAATATAGAAAGATGTTATCTATTTTTCCTTCAAAAAAAAAAAAACTATGAACCAAAACATTAACAATACATCAAATTGACTTGGATAAATGTAGAAATTCTTAAATAAGGTAGTCTCCATGCCAAGTGCATATTTTGCCTAACGCCACTAGTGAATCACTATGAATTTCAAAAGTGTTTAAATTGCATCTTAATATATAAGTTGAAGACCAAAATGGATAGCCAAGATTTCTAAATGCTGCCCACTAGATAACTTCCAAACTTTGTAAAAATTGACTGCAAGATATCAACATTGATAGGTTTGTGGGAAAGAATTCTGCCAATCAAATAATGATTTCATTCACCGGCAGTTTCATCAACCCAAGATTGATTGATCTCAACAACATTGTTTTCCTCCTCTGTCAATGGAAATTTCGACCAAAGGTTGTCTAAATCTTCTGTCATAATCACTAACAACAAGAAGCAATATTACAAACTGTGAAAATGAAAATAAAATAAAGAAACTTGCATGAAGCAAGACAAACACTCTCACAAGTAGTCCCGACTATGCATGTTGTCAAATTTCTAGTAAAGATCAAAAGAGAAAGGGTAAACGAAACAAAGTCTTTCATAGTTGGTTGAGGAAAAAAATGAGAGAAATCCTAAATTCTCAAACTAGGAAACTGTCTCAAAAACTCCTCCTATCGGTTTATAATTTTACAAAATTAAGTAAACAAATTGTTATTTTTCAGTTAAAATACCTGGCAAGTCCTTGTACTTAAAGAAAAAGTCAATTTGATCCCTCAACTAAAAATGACCAATTTAGTCCATCTTCTTACAGGTTTGGATCAATTGAGTCCGTCTACTTATAGGTTTGGATCAATTTAGTCCCTCTTCTTACGAAATTGGGTCAATTTGGTCCCTATGATGACTTAAAATGTCATAGTACTAGGGGGGCTAAATTGATCGTTTTTTACCCAATTTCACAAGTATAGGGACTAAATTGACCCAAACCTGCAAGTAGAAGGATTAAATTGATCGTTTTTTTAAGTGGATGGACCAAATTGATATTACATGTGTAGTCTGCTAAACTCCACTGAAAGTGTATTGTATAAATTTCCAAAAAATTTGTCTAAACTATTTTCATATTGCCATGTACCACAGTACCTATGTTTTAAATTTTCAAAAAAAGTCATGCCTTCTGTCCATGACGTGTCGTGTCACCTTGTTCGTGCTTCATAGTTGTTCAGTCCCCTCGATGCACCATCCCCCGGATGACTGAGTATCTCGATCACCGTTTGGTAATAGAGATTCGGGTGAAGAATTGTGCAACTCGAGGCGGAACTCAACGAGTCAGGGGAATAGGGAGGGCATTTTGGGGAATTGACATGTTAAAAGACGAGAAGAGAGAGGAAAGGTAAGGAAATGGACGAGAAAGGAATGAGTTTTTATAAGTTTGGTATGGCGGAGAAATCAAATGGAAGAAGCGGGAAGCTCTGTAAAAACCAATTTTTTTCTGGTACTAAGTACCAACGGTTAATTTAAATTTTTGATAATTTTTTTTGGTCATGAGGAGGAGGGGAAGAGTGGGGCTTTCAAATTTTTTGGGTGAACTTTCAATTTTTTTTTGTCAAAATTTTTTAGGTTACCTGATTCTAAATTATAACTGGTAAAATAATCCTTTGGGCTTCATAAAAAAGCAAGCCTGAATGTTTGATCTCATCAGTCATCAAGATAGCCCGCATATAAATGACCTGAAATTTCTGTATTTCGTACCGCTGTTGAAGTTAATGCAAGAACAACCTGTAAACGCAAAAACTAAAAGAAAATAGGTATAAGCCATCGAGAGCTTTGCATCATTAAGGTTAACTATCAAAGTTTCTAAAAATTCTTTTTAAACAGGTTTTAATTCCTCAACCCTTTCATCTCTCTCTGTCTTAGTCATGTATGCATGACTTACAAAATTAAGTGAACAAATTGTCTTTTTTAGGTTTTCGCTTTTCAGTTTATATACACATATTTCTGTTTTTAATATCGATTCAATATTGTTGGTTACCTACATGTTCACCGTACATTTGGTGCTGCGATCTGATGACTTATAAGTTATAACACCCCTTTATTTTGTTGACATGTCATGCTCTTTGAAAAAAAAATTGGGAGGGGTAGTCAAGTTCAAGCCTCTGCAGTAGCAATCTCAAAGTTACAGATTGAATTAAGGAGGCGTTTGGTTGGGGGTGATCTTTGATCACCTGTGGTGATCTTGGTATCTCAGATCACCCCGTTTGATTACACTTTTTTGTTTGGTGTGGGTAATCCGGATTACCCCCTGATCACCCTTGAAAGAGTGATCAGGATTACTACCATAAACCTATGTAATCTTTGATCACCGGTGATCTTGATTATCTTCTATTTTTGTATTCATTTTTTTACCCCCACATATTTACCAAATCTGCCGACCTTACCCTTTTCTTTTATTTTAATTACAAAATTGCCAACATCTGAAATATAAAAGGAAACGTCATTTTTTCTCTAATTCCTTTCCGATAGTTCTTCCCAAATTGAAAACCAAACCCTAGCCTACTCTGTGCCGTTGCAATTTCTGGTCTCACCGTCGCTCTCACCGGTCGTTGAAGCTTCCATTCCGTGTCGCCGAGGGGTAAGTATCATCGAAACCTTCATCAACTCATTGGTTTTCGGTGTTGATAGATTATTTAGGTCATGGGTTTTGAATTTTGATGCTATTTTAAGCTTCTTTCTTCTTCCTTCTTCATGTTTCCTTGGTATTTCGTGCTGATAGCTTTTATATGGTAATGGGATATAATATTTGCTGTTATATATGGTAAGATAGGTGTTTCATGTTTGACAGGTGTTTGATAAAAGTATTTCCCTTTACAGGAAGCATATATTGTTTCCGTACTTTCCTTATAAAATTCTAACTTGTTTTTTCATCAATGTAGTTTATGTATGGTTTTTTCATAGACAAATGCTTTATATCATTGATTGACACAAGATATTGATAAAAATTTGTTATTTTTACAACCAAAATTTACGACCAGCTGAAATGGAATCTGTGCCTTAATTCTGCAAAGTAAGAGTGCAGTGGGTATGTTTAGGAAGTTTCCAGGGTTCACAAAGCAAGAGTGCAGATTAGTTGCACAACACATCATTAAGTCACCAGAGAAGATTGACATGTTCTTTTCACTTCCAGAGGATGAGAAGCCTGGATATGTGCAAGAGTAACTGAGTGAGTGTTGTCCCTACCGCCCTACCTTTGATTTTGGAGAAACTGATTGAGAAAGTCTTCGCAGCAAGTTTGTTGGTACATTTTGTTCATATAATAGCTATGGCCTTAGAATTTTAGAATTTGGTTAATATTTTCTAAGTAATAGGCCTAAACAATAGCTTAGTTTAATGCTTTGATATTGCTGGAATGGTTTCCAGTTTTGAGAATATTTCTGGATATATGTTTCTGTCTTTGAATTTGATGACAAGTGTTCAAATGATTGCTGGAATGGTTTCCAGCTTTTTGAATGCAATTGCAGCAAGTTTATTGGTACATATTTGAGTATTTGCAAAGAAAATTTATGTGTCATATGTATATAGGCATGCTGGTGGGCGGTGAAATCAGATTATTAGCCATGTGCTCATGGCATATCCTCTTGTAATCCACAGTGCCATTGCCAGCGGCATCAAATGTAGATCTCCAGTCATCACCTGATGAAGCACTCGTTCTTGGGCTGTTTTCTGCAAACAAGATTTACCCAAATCTTTATAATACCGGAAAACATTTCAACAATATTTAGAATATGACAAACCCTTACTAAAAGCAATAATAGTATGTATATTTCTACTTTCTAACATCATCCAGTATAGAATGTGAGATATTTAGCAACTGCCTCGACCGCAATAATTGAAGTAGCACCAAAGACAAAACAAGGAGCGAAATTTCCTTGTCACAACCATATAGTTGCTGCAGAAAAGACCACTCCATGATTTGAGCTATATGCATGAACTTGGAACTCGAACAAGAATCCATCAAGAGATGGAGTTTTCAAGTTTTCTAAAGTGGCAGACCACTCCATAAGGCATAAACCTTTGTATAAGAAATATGTAAGAACACAATATATTTTGATGGGAGCATAATAAGTTTATTATTTGTAGTACTTATACAACAAATGGCAATTCCTTTGGTTAAGTACAAAGTTTTGTTTATATTCTGACATGAGGGTAACATGGTCCTTTACAAGTTTGTACTAATTTTTGAGGGGTGATCTTCCTAATTTAACCAAACATGGTGATCAAAGATCACTAGTAATCTTTGATGACCCACCGAATAAAAATTGACTAAGATTACCAGTGATCTTGGATCACTGGTAATCTGAGGGGTAATCCTAACCAAACGCCCCCTTAATTTCTGCACCACCCTGATTCTATCAAAATTAGAAGAAAATCTTGCAATTAATGAATAAAAGCCAAAATTAATAATTAAATTAATTAATAATAATTATTTTTGAAATAATTATTATTAATTACTCCCTATGTGTCGCCCCTACTTATAGGGATGTGGTGCAGCAAGTCTCAAGGGTGCAGCTTCCTTAGATACAGCAGCCTGATACCTCAGGCAGAGATTAAGGAAGGGAGTTGTATGCTACCTGACCATGCAGGTGGGAGATATATCATGGAATAAAATAATCTAAGTCTTTCCCATACCCAGGGAAGGCCGCCCTATGCCTATCATAGTCATAGGATGCAGTCTCCTCATCCCTTGCACTGAGGAGGCAGGGAGTAAGAGAGTAACATCAAGAGAAGCACTTACTGAACTAAGGGAGGTGTGAGATATTATCACTCACCACCCTTATACATGATCACCCTAGTATAGTGGTCAAGCCGACCCTGCTAGTAGTACTCCCCTAAGAGGCAAACTTGCATTTTGTTCATTTAAGGACAAAGAGGCAAGGTTGAAGCAATACTACTAGGTAGGGGGTGCGGCTCTATGAGGGCGTCTTACCATGATGTTCCTTGATACACATAGGTCATCTAGGTGAAATTTCATCTCAAACAGACTTAGCATAAAAAAACTTATGCTAGTTTTTCAGTTAAGGACAGCTTGAGAAGACAAACCAACTTCTCTATGCTAGAGAGTTCGGTTTTACTTAGAATTTTTCCCATAGCCTTATGGGGATAATCTAAGTCTACTGGTGGAAAATTAGCCTGGTTGGACTTAGAATGAAAACCTTATGCTAGTTTTTCATTTAAGGACCACCTGGGGAGAGAAACCTAGATCACTACCAAGGGAAGCTCGGTTTTACTTAGAAATTTTTCCATAGTCTTATGTGGATATTCTAAGTCCCTTGGAAAAATTTCAGCTCATTCAGACTTAGAATGAAAAACTTATGCTAGTTTTTCATTTAAGGACAGTTTGAGGTGAGAAGCTCGGTTTACTATGAAGAAAGGCTCAGAACAAGCCAATATGTTAACCATAGTCTATGGCTGATATACGAACCCTACTGGTGAAGTTTGAGCTCAATCCAAGTTCGTTTGCAACTTTTACACTCTTTTCAGTTAAGGACACAATGACTTTATCACCCCGGTATAGCCATAGTTCTTAGTGAAAGGGTATTTTTGTCCTTGGAAGGCCTAAATATGGCTAAGTATGAGTAATTTCGTGGCCTAGGTGATATCCCTCATGATCCATGGTCACCTCTCAGCCAATTTAGTAGTTTCAGCTTATAGGAGGCAACAAGGACTACACCTGATACAGCAGCTGCACCTGATACATCAGAGGGGTGATACCTGATACCCCAGGGGGAAGGATTTTCACCCACCATGCTATAGGGGACGCCTCATACTCCTCTCATCACCCTCCTATCACCTGCTGCAGCATCCAGAAGGAGAAGGAAGCTTCACTGCAACTTCCTGGAAGTTTCCTCCGACCAATCAGAAGAGTTCGCCTTCCTCAGCAAGTAAATGCCTTCCTCAGCAAGTAGAAGCCCACCAGACTTCAAGCCCAGGCCGCCCCCTATATAAAGGAACCAGTTCCAAGCTTTAGAAATCAGATCTCACATCTCACAGAAGTCCTGCACTTCACACTTCCTCCGGGAATAAACTTCAAGCTCCGGCTTATTTTCTCTCTGGCCCAGCGCCTTTTTATTCATGTTCATCACGAGTTCTTACTCGTTCTTTACTTTTCTCTTGTTCAATCTCGTCCAAGGACGTTAAAACACAAATCTCTTGTTTATTTTAGAGAAGACGGCAATTGAATTGTCCTTCTCCCCCCGTTTATCACTTTTGGAAGTCAATCTAGTGGATCGATGATTTAAATGCTTCGATGTGACTTTGATCCAGTCCCCACAAATCGCTCTGATCTTTACTTTTTCTCTCAACCTAGTTTCTCTGTCAATTTCAGCAAATTGACTGGCACGCCCTCATGCTGTCATTAAGTAGTTTTCGCAGAAACTCTATCAAGAGATTTTTGGCGCAACACATAGAAACAGATAGCTAATTCAAATTAAAGCCTAGTGGTTAAGTTACACGACAGCATCCGCTTGCAGCAGTTGAAGAACCTAATCAGGGGCTCACGATAAACCTCATAATCTACCTCCAAATCACAACCAATCTTTGACAATACATCGACACAGAAATCTTCGACAATACATTATTGAATACTTGTTGTTACTTGTTATGTATTGGGACAGATTTATATAAGGGTAATTATTTGATACACTGGCGGTGTTAATTTCGGATTCCACAAGCAGGTTGTGGAGTTGACACATGTCCATATTTTTAATTAATTAAGTTTTAAATATTTCAATCTAGTCCCTAAATGACACATGTCACCCTTCTGGATCCGCTTGTGTAATCCGCTTTATAATATAATATAAAGTTCTTATAATACTAAAATCCAATATAATCAATCAAGCTTTATGTATTACATTTCTTCCTCTTTTGATCTTGTAATCATTGACATACATAGACAAAATTGATGTTTCAATTTCAAATCATAGACATAACTGGTGATGAAATATATTTAATGATAAATTTCTTTTGTTAAAAAAAAAAAAGCAATGAAGAAACAATTCCATGTTCACAAACCCATATTATAAAAATACTTCTTCCTTATTTGATCATGTAATTTGCAAATTGCAAAGATTTTTCTTGTGCAAGTATATATGATCCAAATATAACATTTTTCATCATGATCAAAAATATAGGAAATACTAATTAAGGTTCAAATTCATTCATGTTTTTTTCCTAATATATGAACTCAAACTTTTTTAGACTTGGGAGAAGTACTTACTTAACTAATGTTGCATGTATATGCTTAAATAATTGTCTGAGAATCCTAAAAGAAAACGGTATATTACCGTGCCATAGTTCTCGATCCCTTCTTCAAATTAGTTCTAAGGTTTACCACTAATAATACGTACCTTTCTCGGGTTTTTGATTAAAGATTAAATGAGATTGTCAAATTAGTCACTACTCACTACTTAATCATTGATAAAAACCATATGTTAGATAGAATCGGAGGCAAAAGCGAGAGGGTGATAGGCACAGTAGAGATTTACGAAGAAAGTTCGAAATTCCAAATGATCAAAAGTTCTAATGCAAGATCGAGATAAGGGGGTACTTTTCAATTTATGGTAATTTTCAGTTTTTTTTAGGGAGGTAATTTTCAGTTTTATCCATATCGATGTAGTTCCATTTGAATAAATGAAAATTACTTTTTTCTTGAAAATTGGAATTATGCTTGGTTTGGAATTGAGTTTGTAGATAAAAAAACTACTTTTCACCTCAAACACAATGTCGATAAATAAGTAATGGTTTGTGTCAAAAGTTAATTTTCACTGTAAAAGCCAAGCCAATCTGAAAAGCTAATCTTTATGTGCTTTAAAGTGCTTTTGGAAATTATGACTAAAATCACTTAAATATTTTTTTCTCTTTCTATTTTGATTAGTACCCTTTTTTAGACATTTTATCTCTCTACCATATTTTTCTAGAACAATACCAAACATTAATTACATTTTTCTACCACAATTTTAAAAAGCATTTTTAAAAATCACTTCTTCCATACCAAACTTTTTCAAAATTTAACCTCAATCCCAAACTAAGCCTTACTATAAAATGGACAGCATTGGCCCTTAATTGGTTAATGTGAGTTGGTCAACATCTAATTACTCAATTTTAAACCAGAATTTAATAATTACTCACACCTCATGTGAGTTCGATGCAACGATAAAGCAAAAGCCTCATGCCCTCTATCTTCTCCTATTCGATTCTTCAAAAACCCCAACTTTTTTCTTTTCAATTTTGAAGAATCCCCAAATTCAAAATGAAAATAGTGAAATTTCATTAATTTTTTTGAATTGGAAAACTGACCATCGACCCGAAATCGATCGAACCGACCTTTGGTGGTTTCTATCAATTCCTATAAAAGTCGATCAGTGTTTGGTGCTTAGAATTCAGATGTTGGTTTGTCGATTTCAGGTGAGTCACCAACCGATTGCACCAAAACCACCCGATGCTCACCCCCCTAAAATTTATGGAGGACTAAAAAAAGGAAGCTTGAAAACCTCACTAAAAAGGTAAAAGATTGGAATACTTACAAGGTTACCCAATCCAGCCCAATTGGATGATCTAAGTTGGGCTAAACATCTAATTCCTTAACGAATCATTGGGCTCAACATCGGATTTTTCTTCTTCCTCCTATTACATACAGCAATAATCCAATCCAATTAGGTTTAATTAATTTTTGGCCTTTCAGTTGTTTTTCCATAGAAAAAGGAATCAACAAAGTTATCCCGCTCCCGCAATTTCCTCCACGGCGGACATGGCAAGGAGAGGTGGGAAGAAGAAGAAGGCCAAGAACAATCATGGAGAAGGAGGAGGAGATAGGGAGGAGGATAGATTGAGCGATCTCCCTGACAGCATCTTACTTCACATCCTTTCGTTTGTGCCAGGAACCAGACAATGCGTTCAAACCAGTGTTTTGTCTAAGAGATGGAAGTGCTTGTGGACTTCTCTTCCAGACCTTATCTTTGAAGAATATCCCTGTCGCACCCTCTCTTCCTTCAAGAGATTTGTACGGCATGTCTTGTCTAGGCGCAACAATCTCGCTGTCGACAAATTCTCCTTTAAATACTCTGCAACAGATAAGTGGATCATCTATAAAGTAATCAATTATGTCGTGTCCCGTAATGTGCAACATCGTAGCCTTGATTTAGATTTACTAACATTTTAGTCGACACCTTTATTCCCTCTCTTCAATATTTGTCAATCCTTGAAATCTATGGATTTGGCGGGCATTGATAAATCATATCTGCTAGAGGATCTCACTCTTCCCAACTTGACCACTTTATCTCTCTTTCTTAAGGGAAGAAAATGATGATGAACATGAACCAATCCCTCCAATTGACCCTTTTGTAGGGTTCATCAATCTCAAGAGCAAGAAAAACAAGAATTAGGCATTGATTTTTTCCGTCTCAAAACAATCGAAATCCATCCCTATCGGGGTTAGGGATGGATTTTGGGATGAACACAAAACCCACCCCAAAAAGTCTCGTCACAAATCTTTTAGGGATGGATTTTAAAATTCATTCCTAATATTTGGGATGGATGATATCCATCTCTAAATCCATTCTAGATGCCGACCTGACACTGTTTGCTTGGGATATATTTTAGGGAGGGATTTGGGAATGGATTTTTTATATATAATAAAATAAATAATTTTTTTGTATTTAACTATTTATTCAATTTATTCAGATAAAAATAAAATAAACTAGAATTTAATTTTAAAAATAAATCAAAATAATGAAATTGAATGAAACAAAATATTGTATTATTATTATTATTATTATTATTATTATTATTATTATTATTATATATAATGTATGTACATATACAAGTATACTAATGGACTCTTAAATTAGTCGGAGCCTGATCATCAACAACAAAACTATTACAAGTATACAAATCATGCTCATCTGCTACCTCAGGAAGATGAACTCCTTGACCTCCAAGATCTATAGCCAAAGTTGGCTGGTAACCGACAACAGCTGGAATACAAGTTACAACCAAGCAAAGCAGACACCTTTGAGTTTGCCTGAAGCCTGAAGGGATTAAAAGGCAGGTCAAACCATCAGGAACATGCAATTGCTTAGAAATTCTTCAAAGAATTCCAAAATAAGCCATCTTACCTGAGTAAAACAGAAAATGTTGTCAATAAAGGGAAGCACATCCTACCCTTCAACATCACGACTTTTAAGTCCTCAATGATTATTCCAATTGGAAACTGAATTGGAAAGATTGCAATTGCAGATAAAGACCATCCACATTACACATGCAAATGTTTGAACACTTACTTTTCACTAACTTGTTCTTGAGTCTCCTTATTCTCCACATGTCCATCCTCCACTACGGCATCGATATTTGAACAATTGTTTTGTCCTTCATCCTCTTTGGCAACATTGCCTTTGAGTGTTTTCTCCCCTACTTGTAGTTTTCTTTTCCTCTTTAACTTCGCTCCATCTTCAAGCCCACCTGAACTTGTAAGAAAATGATAAATTAAACATTAAACTTTCAAAGTCACAGATTGCACACCTGAATTTGTAAATAACAAACAAATTCTTTTTTTTGGATGGAAATTAGTTGAATTCTATTAAGAAATTAGCCTCTTTTTTACGAAAATTGATATGGTTCCTATAAATTTTGTACAATTTCTCTCCAATTGTTAAAAGAATTTAACCAATTTTCATCCAAAATACTAATATATTATTTTTTACAAGTTCAAATATCCAATTGTCAATTATTGAAGTTCAGCAGCTGGGTTTGGATCAGAAGTAGTGGAGGTGGAGGAGGGTTGAGTTGCCAAATCATCACAAGTACCATCATTCATCACATCAATTTCACATATTACATAAATCAAATTTCAGCAAAAACCTATCATCATTTTCTAATTTAATCTACCACCATCAAAATTTTTTATTTCACCAAATACAAACTCACAAAAAGTTCCTCTCCATTTCCCCCCTTAGATAGGCACGTATCTCTTGAACCACTTACTTCCCAGAAACCACCGCCACAGTCGCCAACCCACCAAGTGCACCTGCTACGTCAAGAACACCTTGAGCCGCCCGACAGATTACTCTGGTCCTAAGCCCAGCCGCCACGCTACTCCAGATATCATCACAATCAGTCGCCGCCACGATCCCTCTCCATCCCGACTGCATAAATCAAGCCCACCACCCGATCCTATCATTGTATTACCCTAAGCCCGACCCTTATGACCCGAAATATTCAAGATCCGGTTGATTTCAAGCTTCAAGGTATCGCCTGCTCGAAGTTCCTAAGAGTGGAGAAATACAGTTGAGGGTTTTGAGTGAGAGAATTTTTTTTTTTTTCAATTTTGGTTTATTTACTTTTTAAATGATTAAAGTAGTTAAAATATATATTACAGAATTTTGAAAAAAAAAATCAATTTCACACATTTTTAAAAATAAAATGGCATCATTTTATTGGGCCACATCATCATTTAGAAAAGGGTAAACCAACCTATTTTTCTATGTGACATAGCTCTATGAACTTTATTTTCCATAGCTTTAAAGGTATGTATATAGATTATGGTATTTGCATTTATATATTCAAGACACATTTAACTTTTTTTTTTACCCTATGTTGTATGCGGAGCTTTACTCTGATTAATCTGAATCTAACCCGCGCACTTGATTTTGGTGGGTGAGTCTACCAACGAAGGCAGCTCCGTACGCAAGATCTCGAACATGAAACCTGCTTAAACTGAAACAAGTTGCTTACCAATTGATTCAATCCCGCATTGGTCACATTTAATTTAAATTGGGGTTATACTTATTTATACATTTTATAATTGATATACTTTGTTTTTATATTTAAGTATTCAATTATACATTTTTCACTTTTAGAATGAAATACTTATTCAATTGATATACTTTGTTTTTATACATTTTTCACTTTTATAATTCATTTTTCACTTTTATAATTCATTTTTCAATTATAAATTTTTCACTTTTAGAATGAATTTTAGAATGAATTTATTAGCTTGAATTATTGGGATGGAAAAATCCATCCCAAATACCATTTCAAATAGTATGTCGCTAAGTCCATCCCAAATTTGGGATGGATTTTTTGGAACAAATGGCATGAATCCGTTTTGGCGCTGCATGGCAGGAAAATTTGTCACGGTATTATGGATGGATATTTTCATCCCTTGTATTTAGGGATGGATTAAGGATCATTTTACCCTTAATCCCTCCCTATTTCCATCCCAAATTTTGGGATGAAAAAAATCTATCCCAAATTTCCGCTCCTATCTCACATTTTTCTTGTAGTTGAAATTAAGTTCATGCGTCATAAATGGGATTGGTAAATTTAAAAATAGCGGACCTCAACTTGATACCTTAAACATAGAGAGCGATACTGAGGATTGTAAGGTTGAGATTGTTGCCCCAAAGCTCAAGTTTTTCAGTTTTGGAAAACAAATTGGTTGGGGTCCTGTGGAAATTCCCAGTCTTGACGACTTACCGCTCTTGGAAATGGCTCATATTTAATTTTACTATATAAATATATAATATCAGCAGCAGTTATGGAACAAGGGTGGGTTCAAGAGTGGATTGAAGAAAAGAATTTGCTTATGATGGAGATGTTCCGTGCGCTTTATCATGTGCAATATCTGTTGCTTTCCTCCGATACAATACTAGAATAAATATTACAATGTTTTCATTTTGGTTTTTATTTTTAGTACGTAGTGGATTCATTCGACAGATGATCAATTATGTTTATGTTTCAGAGGCTCATCAAGTACCCAGGTGTATTGGAAGATCAAACTTCTCCCTTTGTCAGATTAAAGACTTTGAAAGCGAAATACTCTGCCGATTCTAAAGAGACTTTTAAGATACCTGACAATGTGATGAAGTCTTTTGGCCAAAACATTACAGTTGAGAATATTTCCTCAGATTAGTGTGATGTCAAATGGCTGATTAAGTGAGGTTATATGAAACCTTGCAATTCACTTGTCATGTTAATTTGTTGAGAACTAGAGATTCACATCACGACTTTTTATCTCAAATTCCTTGCAGTGTATTTTTGAGGTTTAGGTTGGCTTACATTAATACACACAAAGCAGATGGTAATTAGGTGAATTATAAAACTCATGACTTTTATTTTCGTTTAATATTTGATGGAAGTGGGTCTTGCTGTCCTTGTTGTTTTTGTAGATTCAACGGCAGAAATCCTGTGATGATTATAGATATACGGAAGCAGAGATACAAGTGACAGATTTTCTACTCTTCTTGAAATGTAATGTAACTACTAGACTCAGAGACCATTTGAACCAAAGAAATTAAAAAAGACTCATAGAGACTAGACAATGGCCATAATTTGTTACAACTTAATTACAAGTTTTCTCGTAGACAACTGGCGGTGGCTTTGATTTGATGTTTGGAATTGGGTTTGGTTGACTTACAGAATTGATGTAAGTTCCAGCAAAAGATATAATCATGTACCGTTGCATTTGTAGTACATTTTTCGGTTCATTTTTAAATATCAATTTTAGGTGCAGGGTGCCTTAAGCTAAACTTAGTCAAATGTTTGTCGCTCATAAGATTGTATTTTGAATTTGTATTTTTGAATTTCCTGTAATCTCGTAGCAGACCGTGTGTATATATATACACACACCATAGATCAATGAAATCATCCTTTGAACCAATCTTTCCTTGGTTATTCTATATGGTATTAGATTGCTTTTAAAGCCTTAAAAAGCTTTTTTCGATCCTGTTATATTCCCCACTCCATGGCTGCGCCAACTCTTCCCTCTGCACAATCAAATCCTCCTACTCCAATTGTCATTAACGCCACAGCACAATTACCTCTTAAACTCACTGCCACCAATTTTTCCTCTTGGCGTGCTCAATTTGACGCCCTACTCTTTGGTTTTGAGTTTTGACCTTGCAGAGTATGTTGATGGTTCTTTTCCAACACCCTCAAAAAGAGATTGAAGAAGGTGGGAAAATGATTCCCATCCAGCTTACTCATTTTGGCTACGACAAGATAAACTCATCTTGCACTCAATCTTGGCATCTACATCTGAGGCGATTCTTCCATTCATTGCAGCGTCCCAGACCTCCATGGAAGCCTGGCAGAAACTAGTTAAACTATATACTAACAAGACACGCTCAAGGGTCATGGACCTCAAAGATGAACTCTCTTCTACCCGACGGGATACTAAGCCTGTTGGAGAGCATCTCCAGATGATGAAACACATCTCTGATGAAATTTGTTTGGCAGGAGGCACCATTGATGATGATGATTTAGTCTTCCATGTTCTAAAAGGCCTTGGGCCTGGATGTCGTGAGCTCACAGCTGCAATTCGAGAGCTAGAGACACTCCTATCTCCTCTGAAGAACTCCATAACAAACTTACCGCTTTTGAGCTTCATCTTAAACAAGAGTCAGCCTACACTGATGTAAGTGTTCCAACTTAGAATTATTCCAAGCGGTTTCTACATGGTCTTCTAATGCCAAAAGTCGCACATACAACTCCAATAAGTTTGTTGCTGACCGTCGGTCAAGCCCATCATTTAACAATGCTCAACCAAACCCCCCAGTCTGCCAAATTTGTGAAAAGATTAGTCACACATCTAAACTTTGCTGCAAAGGGAAGCAATTCTTCACCAACTGCAAACTATGTAGCAACCTCTTCAGGTGAAAAGTCCTGGTGCATGGATACAGGGGGCTCTGATCACGTTATTGCAGATCTTAAAAATTTGTCCATTGTGTCCGATTATGATGGCTTTGATGAAGCTATCATTAGGGATGGTTCAGGTTTGCCAATTACAGACTCTGACTCCGCAAATTTAACTTGTGCGAATACTTCCAATAAATTGGATGATGTTCTTTGTGTACCTCGCATCAAACAACATTTGATGAATATTTTTGGGTTAAGGATTTGCAGACAAACCAAGTCTTGACTCGGGAATTGCTCGTTGATGATGTCTACCAGTTGCCAGTCTCCATTAGTCCAAAATCACCAGCTGGCTTCTTTTCTGCCCGTGTTTTCGTTCTTGATTGGCACAAACGTCTAGGCCATCCATCTTGGTCCATTCTTAATTGTGTCTTGAATAAAATTTTGTTATCCTCGTATTCTGATGATTTTTCATCTTGTAATTCTTGTCAGTGTAGTAAAAGCCACAAGCAGCCCTTTGTTCATTCTACTTTAACTAGTACTAGACCTTTAGAGCTTTTATATACTGATGTATGGGGACCAAATCTAGAAAATTCCGTTGATGGCTATGCCTATTATGTAATTTTCGTGGATCATTTTACTAAATATGTTTCGCTTTATCAAATAAAACGAAAGTCTGATCTCTTTGTTCTTTTTCCCAAATTTAAAGTTATTGTTGAAAATTACTTTAAAACTTCAATTGTTTCAGTGTATTTTGATGGAGGAGGGAATATGAGAAGCTACGGAAATTTCTTTCAAACTCATGGTGTCTCCCATCTCCAAACACCGCCTCATACGCCTGAGCACAATGGAATTCCAGAATGCCTACACAGACATGTTGTCGAAACAGGTTTAACACTTATGCACAAGTAGAGGTGTTCATGGGTCAGATCGGGTTGGGTTTTTGCTTGATAATTATACAATATATGCTTGTCCAAGCCTAGCCCGGCCCGAGGAACGGGTCTCAATTTTTGTCCAAGATCCGCCCATATTTTTAAACATATGTCCAAGGCCCGCATAAGTCCGCCCATTTTTATTTTTTAAAATAAAATAATAATTAATTTTTTTAATAAAAAATAAAATTTAAACATTAAACTTTATATATAATCTAATAACAAATTAAATCAAAATAAATTGTGATAAAAAAAATTTTTAATAAAGCTTAAAAATTCTGATTAATTAATATATACTTATAAATTATTCAATTTTTATTATGTATAAATATAATTATTTAATTATATTATATTATTTATATATAATACGGGCCGGGCCGGGCTCGGGCCTAAAATACCAAAATCAAGGTCCGGCCCATTTTTTAATTGGGCCCCATTTCTTTGTTCAAGGTCCATTTTTAGGACCCAAAATTTATGCCCAAGCCCTCCCATTTTCCAAGCGAGCCTTCCGGCTTGGACGGGTAGCCCAGCCTTTGAGCAGGTCTATGCACAAGACTTCATTACCTATTAAATTTTGGAGTTTTGCATTTCAAATAGTCGTTTACCTCATAAACAGAATGCCAACCAAAATTTTAGACCAAAAATTTCCCTTTCAAGTTCTTTTCCATGAAGATTCCAATTATGCAAAACTCAAAATTTTTGGTTGTTTATGTTACTCGTGCCTTCGACATTACACTAAGCATAAGCTGGAACCTAGATCAAAACCTTGTATTTTTATTTGTTACAGTGATCATCAAAGTGCTTATAAGTGCTATGAGCCCAAAACAAAAAAGATTTTTACCTCACGCCATGTAGTTTTTGTTGAGAAAGAATTCCCTATCATTCACTTTCCTCCTCAAGTATGTTGGATCAAAATCAGTCTACATATTTTCTTTCATCTTATCCTAATCTCATTCAACTTCAACAGCCACCATCTTTTACTATAACTTCCACTCCAGTTTCCACACAGGTATCATCAACGCAGCAACTCAACGATCAACCTGTTTCTCCGTCTGACAGTCCAAAAAATATTCATCCTACACCTTCTGCCCCTTTCATCCGCAATTGTGCCTCAGCCTACATCTGAAGCTATGCTAGAGGTTGTGATAGAACAAAAAATCGGCAGTTACGCGATGTAACGGCCGTTACGTAACGGATTTTGAAGCCACCGTGACAATATTTTCCGATATGGTACACCGTTATAGGAGTTGAATGTGTCGCGGCCGAGACTGTTACGTAACGGCCACGATGGAGGCCAAAAAAGGCGTAACGGTCCGTGACGCCCGAGACATCACGGTGATACCTCTTAAACTCAATTATTTACCTTCCATAATCCTCATTATAATAAAATATATTTAATTAGGACTCTTTTAATTAAACCTAGTTAGTTGAATGCTTTTTTCTTAATAAAATCAAAACCAAAGTAATGAAAATCAAAGTGATTAAGAACCTTCACGTCACTTGTTTTAGTGGTAAACTTTGTATAAATTTTAATTTTGATTCTATTTAATTTATTTTTGTAATATTGAATTTGATTGGTTTTGAATGATTTCTTTATTTATTTTGTACTTTCAAAAGACCTTTACTTTTAGAATTATATTTTTTTATATTTTTATAAATCAAATAAAAATTATAAAAATTAATATCAAGATTAAAATGAATGAATACAATGTCAACATATATAAATTTATTAGTTTTGTAACTAATGCGATTTTTTTTAAAAAAAAAATAATTACGGCCGCGACACCCACAACGCGTTACGTAACGTTTATTGACTCCATAGTTTTTGATGATAACAAAACATTCTAATTTAGTGAGACTGACCAAGCTACTTAAGTGTGTAGTGACAAATTGAGTGACACATATAAGTCATGGTTATGCGCAAACCAAATCATTTCTAAGTTCAAAGTCACAGAAGAAGCATGCTACATGAAGTCCTCCCTGTTAAGCACAAATTGAGTTGAGATTGAACTAGACTCAGTCCAAGTTGCAAAAGAGAAACAATTTTGGTGGGACTAAAGTCAGAACAAGAAGATGCATATGAAGAAGTGACTGAAATATTCAGAAGGAAGTTAGTTGAAGCAAGTTTTAGTGACACCAATTTGGAAGCTCAATTTAGTGAGACCAAAGCAGGTTGACAGCATCATCAGACAGTTTTTGCTAGCGCCAGAAAACGACAAAAAAAGGGAATTAAATTCAAACCGGCGCTCCAACGGCTACTTTTGACAGATTTGTATTTAAGGCTTGAAATGACCATTGGAAACAAGTTTTTGAGCATTCAAGAAGTCAAAAGAAAGCATTAACTCTCAAGATTATTCTCCAACCCGTACAACACTCTTATTCTTAGTTTTTGCTTGGTTTTAAGCAAGCTTGTTCTTAAAAATCTTTTCATGTAAATCTTGCCCATCGCTTATTCTGTGTATTTCGATTACCTAGGATCAGTTTACACACTTCAAACATTGTTTAGTTGTTTGTGATTGAGTGCGATGAGCACTTGTTCGAGTTAGGGTTTTAGCTCGTTGTTGATTCAAGCTTGGAGAAAGCTTGGTTGTTGTAAAGGCTTGGTGTAGACCCGTAACTACATCGGATCAGTGGATTTGGTGAAAATCCTTGGTTCGGAAGAGTCAGGTAGAGGACGTAGGTCGGGTGGACCGAATCTCTATAAATCGTGTGTCAAGCTAAGCATCTCCTAATCCTTTTTAGTTACTTTGCCTTTATTAGTCTTTATTGCATGCTATTCTTTCTCTCTTACTCCTCTGCCTTCTTCATTTATTCTGCGTACTGTTGCATTCATCATCTTTGTCACATCTATTTATTGCTCACATATTGTTTCTGCCCTGATCATATTATTCCCACTATTTTCTTCATTATATCTGGTCGCACTAATATTCTGTGTTGCAGAAAAGTTCCTAAGTTGAAAGAATTTTCGAAGTGGGCTATTCACCCCCCCCCCCCCAGCACCACATTTGGGACCAACAACGTTCGCAATACTCGCAACCGCGACAACAGTCGCGACCGCAATTTAATACTATTTACTACCTCTTCATCTACATCTATTTAGAATGTCCATCCAATGCAGACACGGTCAAAGAGTAACATCTTTAAGCCGAAACAGGTACAAGTTGCTACTAAATATCGTATTCCATCTGAGATATAACCAACTTGTGTTTCTCAGGCTCTTAAAGATGAAAAGTGGAGGGCTGCAATGTCTGAGGAGATTAATGCATTAATTCGCAATGGAACTTGGCAGTTGGTTCCACCTTCAGAGTCTCAGAATCTGGTTGGATGCAAATGGGTCTTCAAGATCAAGAAGAATCCTGATGGTAGTATCTCCAGATATAAGGCTAGACTCGTTGCAAACGAGTTCAATCAGAGGTCTGATATTGACTACATCGAGACCTTTAGTCCAGTGATTAAGCCAACAACCATCCGTTTGGTATTAACAATTGCCTTGCAAAATAATTGGAATCTGTTTCAATTAGATGTTAATAACGCGTTTTTACATGGCACTCTTCAAGAAGTTGTTTATATGAAGCAGCCTCCAGGATTTGTCGACTCTTCCAATCCAAAATTTGTGTGCAAGTTACAAAAGTCAATTTACGGATTGAAACAAGCTCCTTGAGCTTGGTACAATGAGCTAAGTTCTTTCCTTCTTGCTTATGGGTTTCACTTTTTCTATATTCAAATCAGGGAGTGATAATCTATTTTTTGGTGTACGTTGATGATATTATCCTAACTGGCAACAATACCTTAGTCATTCATGATTTTGTTCAGGCATTGTCAGCGAAATTCTCTCTCAAAGAACTTCTTCAATTGAGTTATTTTCTTGGCGTTGAAACAACTCCAACATCAGAAGGTCTTCTGCTTTCCCAACGTAAGTATATTGTGGACTTACTAAAGCGGACTGATATGTTAGACTCTTAAGCCAGTTTCTATTCCAATGAGCTCTACTATGAGTTAGGACTCGACCAACCTAATCAAGTAAATAGTTCCATGTCTTAGCTGTTTGCCTTCTCATTAGTTTTTTATTTATGCATGGACTGAACAGTACCCTTTAGTTGTGTTGTTAACGACTACTTATAACATGATTGTCTCCTTGGAGGCTTGGATCAGTAGCTTTGAATCCTATGAAATTATCTGTTACTTTTTTGTCTCTAATTTTCATCCCATGGCCTAGTGAGGCTGTAGATATATAAGTTAAGATCAGATTAGCTAGAAAATGTCCACAACGGCACTAGCCCTAGCCACTAGATATGTCTCTTCTAAACTAAATTTTGATGATTAACAATTGTCTTGTATGAAATTTTGTTGAAAATCATATTCGGATTTTTTATAATTTACCTTTTCAAATTCATATATCCTTGCAGCTGTTAGATTGTTGAGGTTTGGGTGGCACAGCAGATGGTTGGGTGCATAAACCTCATCAGTTCCTTATCTTTAATTTTCATTCTTGCAGTCTTTAGAAAGAGAAGAGGACGACTGACCCTTTTCCCAATTTCAACGGAGTCTATAATTAGCTATATGTAATTAATGCCAATTGCAAAACATTCTATAGATGCAGAATTAATTTAGCATTGCAAGACCTTGTAGTAGAAATTGACGATGGTTTTGTTCAAATCAAAGGAAAAATTCTCCAATCAATCCATATTATATTATATAGATATAGAAGCTGAGTTACAAGTAAAAAATTTAGTTCATAATATATGTCCACTAAAATATGCCTAGTTAGTAGTTACCTCCCTGTTCTGCATAAGGGGAAAAACCATAAGTATTCCCTGTTTTGTCTTCCTTCATCTCTGTTTCTCTGTTTCCCAGTATGGAAGAAATAAGGAAGAAAAGAGCAAGAACCATGGGCATAGATTGAGTGATGTTCCAGACAGCATTCTAATCCCCATCCTTTGGTTTCTTCCTGGAACCAAACACTGCATTCAAACCAGTGTTTAATCAAAGTCAAGACTGGTGGATGTAGTGAGCATTGTTCCTTTTGTCCTCAATCCTCAATCGTATCATATATATATTGGCCTAAAAGCCCCAAAAGCTTATGACCAATGATGCTCATCTTCCTAATCAAAAACTTGTTTTTTTTTTTCTTTAACCTAGTGATTGCTTTTCTTTTCCTTCATTATATTATTATTATTATTATTATTATTCTTTTTTTCCGTTTTAAACTTCATTATATTTGCATTCGGAAACCTAGAGACAGAGATCCAACTCCAATTTGTGCAATGCATGGTATGGGTAAATCCAATCTCAAACAAAATACTAATCAAAACAAAATTCTTATACGTGCTTCAAAATTATCACCATAATGGCTTAAATTGAAAATGAGAATCAAAACATTTCTAACACAAATTGCCCTACTTCCTCAAAAACTTCATTCTGATATTATCTGTACATCAAGTATAAGTGCAAACTTTTGTCTAATTTTGTATGTATTCCCCTTTGCTGATCAATGGTGGAGGAGAGTAGAACGAACAATCAACAGCCACCCTTTACCGTTAAGTAGTAATCACCCACTGACAAGAACACATGTTCTCCCTCTGTGACTTCCACTGGGGGCTGGTTCTCAATGCAATCCACTTTAATCTGCAACAAATAGGAAATATGAGAAACAATTGAGACAAAAAAAAAATTCAGTGGATGTGGACCAACCGTGTGGGAATGTTCTTGATGTTAACATATATAAACAAAACATGAGCACAGCATACCTTGCCATGTCCAGCTTCAAACTCTGATTTTAACAAAGAACGATCTCTTGATAGCAGGTAAGTCTGCAGGCCTTGCGCAAATTTCACATTTCCTGCACCCATTCAACAATGCAGTAAGAATAGAGAGACAACTGATAAAAGTAAACTTTGGCTCCATGATTTGATAAAATGCACTAACCTGCATATAATGCAAGAATGGCCTTCGACTCAAAAAATAAGGCTGGTCTCGCCAAGCTTATTTTGAATGACATGTTAGAAATTCCTTCAAAATTCTCTTCACAAAGCACAACCTGCAATATTTATTAGGTAACAAGAAACACTTACATTTTACAAGCAAAACCACCGAAGAAAATTACTAATTCCAAAATCAATAAGAACAAACTTACAGTATGGACAGGCATCATGTTAGAAGAAATTAATGGGGATCCAATGGCATCCTTTATGTACAATTCCTGCCATAAGGTACAAAATTAAACTATTAATATATGAGAAGCCATCAATCATCAGAATGCCTATCTCAAACCTCAAACAATGCGAAATAACACGTGCTTCCATTTTGAGGGGCTTTCACTGTCCCTCAGACCACAAAATCATTCACAAATATATGATGCAAGCACACAGAAATTCCCGCTATCATGAACTGATGCATGGATGCACACAGACTAAGCTGTAACGATAATTGATTATATCCAATACGTGGTAAAATGTCCTCATTCCTTCACAAGCTGATTATTAGTTCCTCAGAAAATTTGTTAAGAAGACTTTCCAGCAAACATATGAAATAAGGAGCAATTACCTGCGAGTTCAAAACTTGTTGGATGACAGACTTATCTTCATCCAATGACTCAAAGTAGACCTCCACCATATCCGTCGGTTCCAGGCCAGCTTTCTTTCGTAATTTCTGGACTCTATTAACAATCTACAACAATAATAGAAGGTCCCATGAATCAGAAATACTTTAGATATTGGCAATTCCAAAGAAAGTACCACCATGTCAAACAAAACTAGTAAATTACTACCACAATCTGGCATTATCAACCAACATTTATTTACCTCTCTTGCAGCACCAGCTTCAAACAATGACTCATCAGCACGCAAGTCAAGAATCACCAAAACATCACCTATTATAGAGAAATAAGATAATATAATTCATCACGAATACATGGCAATTCAACAAAGGAGGATTATTCCCATTTAAACATGCATAAATCACCAATCACTTGAAAAAAAAGGAAAAAAAAAAAAAAATGATCATGGATCCCTACCATCTCCTGCAGCATCAATCTCTCCATCTTTCATTCCATCAGGACGTTTAAATTCCCGAATAACCTGAAAATGTTTTACACAAAAAAAAGAAAAAAAAATTTAATGGCCATATATTTATTCACATCCATTCTTGGGGAAGCAATTACATACAGCCATCATCATGTAGTCGAATGAATGCAGAAACTTCAAGCAATCATAGACAAAGTACCCTTTATTCCAAGAATGTATTGAGCAAAAACCAAAGCTCTACAGTTCTAGAAACAGCTATTCCATGAAAATTCTAAGATCTAATATTGTTTGTCCAGCTTGGACAAAATTTGTCCTTTCACAATGTTTCAAATGATGCCATCAAATAAGAGACATAGCAGAGCAATTTTAACATAGTGAGTTTTTTTTTTTTTTTTTTTTTTTTTTTTTTTGCCACCACATAGCAAGAAAGTCAAGGAAAGCTACAAATCAATAGGGCCAAAATACAGGTTTGATTGTGATTGGATCAGTAGTAACTAATTCACTGCATCAAATTTACCTTAATATCAGTCAGCTTCAGACAGTGAGTACCAGATTTACTAACAACAGTCACCTCTCCAGCTTCCTGAAAGGCAAAGATATCTTCCTGGGACATTGCTTTGACTTTTGTGGCAACCTCTGCCATAGATTTCCCCAATCGCTTGCCTAATATGCTACAAGAAATAATACAACAAAAAAATAATATTAGATGAAATGCAGCTCATTCTATTCCCTCCCTCCCTCCCCAACCAACCACACCCCTGGCCCCCCAAAACACACACACACGGTTCATTGTCTTGTCTCAGGAAGGGGAATAGGGCAAATAAGAAATCATTCCATACCTAAAATCAGGCTCTGCTCGTAAAGAAGCATACTTCAAAGGGTCTTTGCATGTAACAAGAGACCTTATATTGAGCTCCTCCAATACATACTACAGTAGGAAAACATGGAAAAGAAAAAAAGATGAAAAATCAGCGACGCGGAACAGCGAAAATATTGACCAGCCACTATATTTTTATTTCTATCAGATCAATTGACCACCCAAAGGAGAATGAAGTAATTTAACAGAAGGAGCCAATGTAAGTGGAAGGCATATAAAATAATATCAACCAGAGAATTGCATAACTTCTTATTCTCAATGCCATCAACCAAACATGAAAAAACCCTAAGCATTTGACTCCTTATCTTTTCTATTTAAGAATCATTCCATATCAACCATAAGTCAGACGTATCATCTCCAAACTCAGAATTCAAATTGTAGAGTAATCAAAAATAGGTGCTGTAAATCCATTATCAAGATTCCCAATATTTCATGGTTATAATAAGGTCACTGGTGCTGGTCCAAATGTCCGATAGATAAATGTAACAGGAAGTGATAAACCAAAAAAAGAAAAAACTATGACAGCTAATATGAAATTTACCAACTTGCGATGAACAAGAGAAGGTTATGCCTTTTGATATCCATAAACAACACATAGCAAGAGAAGGAAAATAGCAGCTCCTATGAGTACTATGACAGACATTTAAAGATTATAACTCGAAGAATGACACAAAGAAATAACAGAGGTAATTACCTTGAATGCCTAATAAAAAAGTAGAAGAATTTTAAGCATAGATAATAACCACCAGAGAATAAGAGGACAAAGCTCAAGAAAAGGGGCATCATTAAACTAAAAATGGAAAAAAGACTAAATTAAAGGTTCCACAGCACATACTTCCTTCAATTTGCCAGCTATATCACCAAGAAATTCTTCATCCGGATGAACAACTACCATCTCCCTACAATGACAAAGAAAGAATAGGGAAGGGAGTCAGGCAAGGGCAGAAACGTACAAGTAAGAGAAATATGAAACTAGAGATGAGCAGACCTTAGTGGTGCTTTGAGGGGCTTGTTATTTCGCTCACGAATGTTACGGGCAAAATCAATTATCTTCATCATCCTTGCCACACTTTCTTCAATTCGATCCCCTCTCTAAGATGGCAAAGGCATTTAATTCGACAAAGCAGCAAAATAATTAATTTAAGTTGTAAAATACAGATTTATAGTTAATTAAGAAAATGAAATGTCCATACTTCTTAGACAACCCAGACTAAAAATATTTGGAAGCAAATAGTCCACAAAGCTATTTACTAAAAACCGTTAATGAGCTATATATATAACAAAAAGTATCAGCATAATTACAGCAAAGATGAACAATACCTTTCCTTCTTCTTGAGGAAAACTACAGAAATGAATGCTTTCCTCTGCTCCATCACAAACTTTCCGCATATTTTGATAAAGAACCTCAGTGAAAAATGGTGTGAAGGGTGCCATAACCTTACATGACGTTAGAAGCACCTGAACCACAGTACACATTCCAAACCATTATGAGATTAATGCAGTGTTAGAAGTAATTTGTTGCCATTAAGAAAATAAGATGCTAGTACATACATTATATAGAGTAGAGAGAGCTGTGCGGCAGTCTTCCTTTCCAGTACGGCCTTTTAGTCTCTTACGGTTGAATCTCACATATATATTTGTAAGATCATCAAGAAACTTCAACAGATATGGAACCACCTAAAAAATGTCAACCATGTATATGTTAGTTCTTTAACCATGTGATCGGGCAGATATATAACAAACTACTACTTACTACATAGCATCTATGATCAAAAAAAGGTATCTTGAACATATAAAGGTAACAGTTCTTTCCAAGAACCAGTAGGCCAAGTAATCAAATTTCCAAACCAATTGAATCTCTTTCAAAGTATCATGAATAAGTATCAGCTCTGCCTGATCCTATTAATCCCATTGCTACTGTTATAGTCTTATAGACATAGCTCTTAAGCCTTAAAAAGGCTGGCAGAGGCTGTCAAGTTGCCTTGCTTATGCTAAATCTGAATGTTCAAATACACAGCTAAAACTGTTTTTACCAATTTTCAAGACTTAGTATTATTTCTAAGGTTTCTCATATTTATATATTTACAGAAATTCAAAGAGGAAAGTTGGTTTGTATAGAGAGAACCGTGTAAAGTCGATATCCGTCCATTTCCTCACGAACGAAGTGAACAAGACTATGAGTTGCAGAGTTTATCCACTGGTCAAGCACATTAGAATTAGATGACCTCTGAAGACTAGACAGATCCATAGGAACAAATGGTGCAGAATTCTCAATCTCAAGTCTTTTTGCATTCTGAACAAGGAACCTATACGCATTATACCATGGGAGGAAGACATCTTTGACCTGGGATTTAAAAAATAAAAAATAAAAAGGTATAAAAAATGCAAAGGACACATATATATCTGTGTGTGTGTATACTATAAAGAAATTAGATATGACACAACTCTCCAGAATGTAACAATGCACAGTAAATACTCACAACACCATAAACTCCTTCCTTTTTAAAGCGTAATGTCTCCGCCCGAACAACTGGGGAATTAATAAGGTACAATCGTAACGCATCCTGTGAATAAGAAATTTAAAAATTTTAAAAAGTGAATGATGAATATGATGAGTAAAACATGTTTCATATAACTAGAAAGAAAGTAAAAAGGCCAAAAACTGGCCCAATATCAATGTAGTGGATAGAATAGAAAAACATTAATATAAAGATATACTAAAAATAACTTACAGCCCCATAGTCATTAATGACTTCCATTGGTGAAGGATAATTTTTCAATTTTTTACTCATCTTCTTTCCGTCTTCAGCAAGCACAAGGCCATTGCAAATGAGATTTCTAAATGCAGGTTTCCCAAATAATGCAGTTGACAACACCATAAGAGTGTAAAACCTGCAAGGTATAACAGAAGCAGCATCCCAAAATCAAACTTCAGTCCAGATACCTTTCAGAGTGCTAAACATGGGGAAGACTGATTCACATAGGTACTCAAGCAAATCATAACAGAAACGTTATTAATTGTTTGAAAACCACATTGAAGACACCGCAGCACAAATAATAAGCAAATGTATCCTCCTACATAAATCCGCAGGAAATGAAAACTAAAAACTAATTTTGACATCACTGCTGGAATAGTGTGCAAGCAGTTTAAGGAAAAACAAAAGTTGAAAAAAGGAAACAATCCACAACAGGAAGAGAATGAAGTTTCATAAAAGGTGATCAGATAGGAAGGTAACTGAAGCTTTAACTAACTGAATTTGAAATGGCAACCTAAATAATCACTTTACTTCGAGGATAACCATAAATGTTAAAACAAAATGGAAAATGCCTTGGCATTAATCATGCATGTCAAAGAAATTAAAGTTCAACAATTAAAAACAAACATCATCAAGACAAATTCAGCAACTCAAGGGTTGTTCATTTTGCTTGCAAATGGTCAAAGTGCTTAAGCATCAGCTATGATACACATATACTCCAAAATATGGTAATTATCATGAATGACAGATCTAGAAGTACGGAACAAACCATCCACGAGTTTGATCCAGCCCCTCAGCCACAAAATGCCCGGGAAAATTTTTCTCAAAAAGTTCAACATTCTCAAATGGATAATGGATGTAAGCATAAGGCATTGATCCACTCTCAAACCAACAATCAAAAACCTGCCAAAATGATTCCACATAATTAAGCTGTGTAAAGAGATGATACTGCATAAAGAAATAATGTTAGATAAACCACTAACAAATTAAGCTTTTCTGCAGATGCTGAATCTAAAACTTACAATTCCAACCCAAAGAATAACCATGCCATTGGCTCAAATTTAAATTTATCAAATTATTTTGATAAAGATGGGGATGCACATTACATCGCCAATATAGAGTCCGATGATTTTACTAATAATCAAAACAGCTCTTCACAGCAAAATATAAAAGATTAGTTGCCTTACATCATCAATGCGTCGAAGCACACCAAACTCTGGACCACGGCTAGATGGTATGGTGATATGATCAATATTGTGACGATGGAGATCAAATATCTGAAATAATGAAGTAAATTAACACAAGTAGCGGAGATATTGCTCAGCCCAAATTTTTTTATAGCAGTTGAAAGAATAATAAAATTTGCAAGAAAACTGAATTTATATTTATGAACAGAGAGAGAGATAGAAAGGAAAACATGAAATGCAATATTCAATTCAATACAGAAGAAATTTAGTGGACCCTGCTCCCAGTTCTAGAATTAAAGGTTGTGCCAGGACAGATAAAACTCCAGCACTATGCACCATTTAATTTTTCAAAAAGTGCTTCAAATTAACTATAATAAGAACTTTAAAAAATGATCCGTATTAGGTCATGCTGGCCATCTTGCTGAAAGGTCACAGATTAATCAATAACTAATAATATTTCTCTTTATACTGGCAGATTCAGCAACCTTCTTAAGCTTTTTCACCAGCCAAGGACTTCACTTAAAAAAACTCAGTACCAACTGCAAGTCCAATACATGAAATTAAAGAAGTTATCTTGATCGCTGAGCCAAGGAGAGGAGAACCAAACATTGGAGAGGAGATGGAGAAAGATATGAAGACAGGTCAAATAGACTCTGCTAAAACAGACTAGCATGCCAACAATGGGACAAAGTGAGGAGAAAACAAAATCAAACCTTAGCACCAGAAAGCCTTTCAAGTGTTTCAACAGAATCCATGACTACAACTTCCTCACCATCTTCACTTATCCACACAGGAATGGGAGTGCCCCAAAATCTACTTCGACTAATAGCCCAGTCTCTTGCATTTTCCAGCCAATTGTGAAAACGTTTATCCTGTAAAATGACAAGAAAACATAGCAACAAGGTGAGACTAAAAAAAACATCAAACAAGATCAAAATATTATCATCCGCTTCAGAGGCCTTGCACAAGCTTTTCCCCAAAGCCAGGCCCCAAGTAAACAGAACCAACATACCAGACGAACTCACCCTCTACATACGAGTAATGGAAATATCAATAGGCAGTGGAGAAAGTCATCTAACCTTCACAAAATCAGGTACCCAGTATGTCTGTTTGTTGTTTTCTAATAATTGTTCTTTCAGTTGTTCGACCCGGACAAACCTAAACATATAACAAATGGCTTGGCTCAGTTAGATTAGAGTAGAAAATTAAATACTGCGAATCAAAAGCATAATTTCCAATTCTTGATACAGACATCAGAAGTTCTTTATAACAAGTGAGTATAAATGAAGAAACAAGTAGAGCACGGAAAAGAAATGGCAATGTTGGAGGAGTAGGAAAAGAAAAGTAAAGAACAATAAAACTCTGGTAGATTGGCCTGTTTTTACTATTTGCTTTTGTGTTTAAAAAAGGAGTAAATTCAACAAAGCTTTTGTCATCAATTTAAAACTTATTTATTAAGCAAAGCTATAATAATGGGAGATTCTTTCTGAAGAATGACACTGTCAGACATACCAGCTGGGAACAGCTCTATAGATAAGAGGAGTATCAGATCTCCAACAAAAGGGATAAGAATGTGTAAAGGTTCCAAGCTTAACAAGTCTTCCTTTTGCCTGAGAAATCAAAAGGAGCTTGGTTAACATTAAGGATAAAGGAAAGAAATCATACAAACATGATAAGGAAAAAATTATCAGCAGATACTTTAAATTTTTCATCCAAAGCCATAAATTCAACACAAGATCCCTACTAGAGATTAGAGAACTAACAGCAAACAAAGGAGCTCATAAACAATAATCTCAATTTGGCCACACTTACTCAAAATTTTCGTTTTTCATCAACTACTTAGGAATTTGAAGTATTAATTAGACAGACATAAACGTAAAAGTTACAACAATCTGACCTTCACTGCTTCAATAATATCCTTATCTGCATCCTTCACATAGCGCCCACTAAAGTCAGTAATTTTCCCAGTAAAGCAACCATCATCATCAACTGCTACAATCAGATTCTCTCCCTACAGGCCAAAAATAGATAAATTGACGGTAAGTTTCTACAAAGAAGACTGATGTCATAGAAGAATAAAACACAATTATAGCAAATTCATTCAGTTCAAACTTCACATAAGCGGGAATCAGAGTAGAACATTAAAGAAAAAAAAACTTGAATTTATTCAACTTAATTTTTTTTTAGGAGAAAGGAAATAACAAAATGCATATTTCATAAAGGAAAACAACAGGTGAGGCGAAACTTCTGAAATATAAATCAAATAGACATGAGAAATTTAAGAAGCATCCCTTCCTCAAGGACCTCAATTCCCAAAGATTGATAAATTCATGACAGACAAAAATAAAATAGGTGAGCACCAGCTCTCTTTGCACCACTCATCACTAGAAGTTAACCATCTTAGCGATGAGTTAATCCTAAATTTAAACATCAAGATGTAGGAAAAAGAAGGGAAACTATTCAATCAAGAAGACAAGCACAGCTTAAGTTAATGGTAGAAAACATTAATCAAGAGAAATTAACCACCCGAGATCATTACCTTAGGCATTAAGAGCAAAGAAAAACATGAAACATGATACACAACTTATACATCAATATCATAGTATTCACAGAAAGTATGTAGGGCTAACCTTATTGATTATTTGATTCCCAATGCAAACTCGGTAATCATCTTCACCAAATGCAGGAGCACAGTGGACAATTCCAGTACCACTGTCATCTGTTACATAATTGTCAGCAACTACCCTAAATGCAGTATCTGAGAACTCCGAGAAGTAGTTGAACAATGGTTCATACCTGAAAAATGTATTCTTTAGTATCTCACTTCAAAGAAACTGATATTGGCCCCAAAACAATTTTAAATATCTTAAAGATCCAGCGTCACAGATCTTAATGACCACAAGACACATTAGTATGCAGCTTCTCATTTACATATACCATACATTGTGTAGCAAATAACATACAAACACAAGCTGCATTTCTTTCCTACTTGTAATAACAGTAACATTATAGCATAACATGCTAGAGATCACTGACATGAGGAATCCTTGAAGCATGGGCTAAGTAAGTTGCCCAAAGCTAGAGATCTCTCCTAAACAACTGCTAAATTAATTGGCTCCTTAATGCAAACATATATTAAGATAATTATTTATGGATAGCAAGGTTAATATACAGTACCAATAAAACAGCAATTTGATACTCTACCAACAAACCTCCCAAAAGGAACCGGATACAGATTGATCAAGTCCTTCGAAGAAACAAACTAGGACAAATTAAAAATAACTATATGGTTGAATACTCACTTCTTCCCCACCAGTGAAGCCCCATCAAATTTGTCTAAGACTTCAAAGGAATCTGCTGCAGAATCCTTAGTCTTTTCACCCGAAGATCCTTTGGTCTTAGATTTCTTGGAATCACCAGAAGGACCATTAGCAGCATTTGACTTCGGTTTCTCAGTTGGAAGCTCAGACAATCTAGACTCAGCAACCACATAGATTTTTCCCGAGTACTTATTGCGAACCTGAATTTTAATTACAAGAACAAATATCCTTTAGGGGATAAAAGTTGTTCCTTATCTACATTACCCATGCAGACACACTCACGTAAACTTTTCATGCTACATGAATTATATATATGCCTTAGAAAAAAAGGAATATACAGTTCAACCAGATACATCTTACGTATGCCTCATGCATCAATGAAGAAAGTGTGAGGTAAAGGATAAAATAGACATGCAGTTCACTCTTATGATCTTCCATTCATTTGTAAAAGCTTGATGATATGCAATCAAAGGAGCTATGAAACAGGGTCAGGGACAAAACGTAAATTAAGAAATTATGAATAAGTGAAATGGCTACAAAATTGTATACTGGAGAAGCGGTTTTGTAGGATGGGGATCAAGCAAGAAATTAACAACTTAGACAGTATCATGTGTTAGCTAAAATAAGATTAGGAATTCAGTCAACCCAGCATGCAATATTAATGCATTCAAATAAGTATAGAGTAAAAGCTAACAGACCTTCAGGTAGACAAAGTCTGCATTGACACAAAGTGCAAGATTGCTAGGAAGGGTCCACGGGGTAGTTGTCCAAGCCACAAAAGCAGCATTATCTGGATCACCAACTATGGGAAAAGCGACCATAATTTCTGGATCAGGCACAAGCTGCATATCAAAGTAAGCGTGTTAGAGGCAATTAAGGTTTTTATTGAAAGGCACACACACATAGTACTGGTACTGAACTTGGAGCTATTTCAAAGGCTGAAAACAACTAAAAAGAAAATGAAAATATCACAAAAAGAAAACACCAAAATTACCTTATAGTTCTCACCGGCTTCAAAATTAGAGAGAGGGGTCTTGCAGCCAGTGCTATATGGCATGACCTGCAAAGGGACATTCAATTTTAGGGTAGAAAATTTGAAGGGAGCAATAAATGGATTGCAAGGGGCAAGGGGCAACGGGCAAGTGGAAACATACCTTAAAGCCCTTATAGATAAGGCCCTTTTGGTGAAGCTGAGAGAATACCCACCAGACTGACTCCATGAACTTTAAGTCCATAGTCTTATAATCATTTTTGAAATCAATCCAACGGCCTGTCCTGCTTACAATCTTTTCCCACTCCTCAACATATCTAGTGACTATACTACGGCACTCCTCGTTGTACTTATCGATGCCCATCTCGAGAATTTCATCCCGACGCTTAATTCCAAGCTTGCGGTCAATCTCGTTTTCGACAGGGAGGCCGTGGCAGTCCCAACCGAAGCGGCGGGTGACGTGGTGGCCAGTCATTGACTGGTAACGAGTTACAATGTCCTTGATGGTGCCGGCGAGGATGTGGCCATAATGTGGGAGGCCCGTCGCGAAAGGCGGACCATCGTAAAAAATATACTCAGGCAAGTTTTTGGTGCGCTCGAGTTGAACCTTGAAGGCATCGATTTTAGACCAATATGAGAGGATGGTCTCCTCTTGGGAGGGGAAGGAGAAGTCCTTTCCCTCGCAGACGTCCTCCATTTGTTGTTGCTTGAAAATTGAACTTTCAGAGGGTATTTGGGGATGGAGGCGGAGGAGGAGAAGACTGCGGATGACTGATGGGGTTTTAGTGTGTTTTTACTTTTTATTTGTGGAATCCAAATCCAATGTCCAAATTCTAAATCAAAATTGAGAATAACGCATAATAGGAAAAAATAAATAAATAAATTTAAATTTAAATTTAAATAATAGGAAACGTTGGGCCTTGGACACGCAAAAGGCCGGGAAAAGGAAGAAAAGACATTTAAAAACTCAAAGCCCAAATGTATTTGAATAAGTGTTAGGGATGTCAACGGTTAGGGAATTCGTGAATTTTGAGGTACCCGTATTCTAACCCTATTATTTTTTAGGATATCCGAATCCTATAACTACCCGATTATTTTTTAAAATAACTACATGTACCCTATCCGTATAAAATATCAACTACCCATTAACTACCCAAACCTGATAAAAACCCGAATCTTTTTTACATTATAATTAAATAATAATAAATTAATTAAAATTAAATGAGTAACTTTAAGATTAACTTGTATTATTGTAAAACAAAGTTAAAAATTATATTTTTAACCATAAAAAAATTTTAATTAGGTTGATTATGAGTAATTTTTTAAGTAAAAGTATAATATATAAATAAAAATTTAATATTAAAACAATTAATTAGTAACCGTGAGTACCCCAAGGTCACTACCTGAATCCTACCCGAATCCGTCACAGGTACTAAAACTAATAGCCGTACCCTACCCTAACCCGATTATATAATGCACTAACCCTACTTAATCGGGTTGGATAGTGCCAGGTACCCTATTATCTACTACTCATTGACATCCCTAATAAGTGTAATGGAGCAACAAGTTTTTTTTTTTTATCAACTCTACTACCTATCGACCCAATTGGGAAATACAGGGAGAATTTGGATGATATCAATTATCAAAAGGCGTTTCAGTCTTTGCTAAGCTTTTTGCTAAGGAGATGGTGTGAACCCAAAAAGCATCATGAAGACCCGAGATTAATTACTCCCAACCACCATTACCTGCATGGGTGATTATATGATACACCGGCGGTGTAAATTTTGAACTTCACAAGCGGGTTGTAGAGTTGACACATGTCCATTTTTTAATTATTTAAGTTTTAAATATTTCAATCTAGTCCCTAAGGGACACATGTCACCCTTGTGTAGTCTGCTAAACTCCACTGACAGTGTATTGTATAATTTGCCTACCTACATATCTTGGTTGTTTATTTTTTTTCTTTCTCCCTTTTCCGTATCGATTTCCACATTTTACTTGCCAATAATAACTCCAAAAAAAAAAACTCTATAATAAAACTTAAAGCGTAATTATTTGATACACTGACGGTATAAATTTTGGACTCCATAAACGGGTTGTGGAGTTGGCACATGTCCATTTTATGAATTAATTAAGTTTTAAATATTTCAATCTAGTCCTTAGGGGACACATGTCACCCTTCAGGACCCACATATATAATCTACTAAACTCCATTATAGATGTATTGAATATTTTCCAAACTCAAATATATACTTATGTTTCAAAATTTACTTCTTTCTCATCTGTTACGGGGGCGCACAACAGATTACTTCATGGCTCATGCTATTCAGGAACTTCTTGATCGTCCTTGGAAGTGCACTATCAAACATGTCTACCGAGAAGCTAACATGTGTGCAGATTGGCTGGCCACCCATTATGACAATCTTTCTCTGGGACTTCACACTTTCAACACTCCACCTCAGGAGCTCACATCGCTACTCACAGCCGATGCCTTACAAGTAACTTGGCCTAGAGTCATGTAATTGCTTTATGTAATTCTTTTCTGCTCTTTCCCTAGTATATAAAAAAATATATACTTATGTTCTCTTTTGAATCATGATGTTACTTTACAAACTTCTCTCTACGAACTCATTGTCACCATTGTCTCGAGCCATGTTATATATATTTTCTCCCGTTCATTTGCATGTTATGATCATTCATTAATCTAATTAAATCTCCTCTCATCAAACAACTGCATTTGCACGCAACAATTCATGAATAAACAACTTTCCTTTTTTTAATCAATTACATACGACAACTAATTGTTCTTAATCTAATTAAACTTGTCGCATAGTGTGGACATTTTTTCTTGTAATAGTAATTTGATGACGAGTTATTGCCTATGGTTGTTGAACCTGACGAAAATACAGATTAGAAAAATATTAATTGAGTTGATAATGTGATTCATTTTCGTTTTCGTTTTCTTGCAGAAAACTCCTAACATACAGTTGGCAACCTTTCTTCAATTAAATACCAATATACTTTATCATCATCATCATACACATAGAGTAAGGGTGGAAGATGGAATAAATTAAATACTAACTTTGTGAAAATGAAAATGCCCCTCCCCTTAAAAGTCTCGGTCGGGTTTAGCTTATTTTAATTAGCTTCCAGGCCCATGTACGTAGGCCTATACGATACGATATGATACCCCCCCGCCCCTTTTTTTTTTTTTTTGCAAAATCTGAAAATTCATTAAGTATTAGGAATCCCGATTACAAACAGCAGGGGGGTTAAAACCCTGTACCACACATAATTAGCAACATTAAAACTCACAAACTTTGTTAAATTATGGGCACAATAATTAGCTTCCATCTTGACATGTTTAAAAGAAACACATTCAAAAACCTTAGCTAATTCTCGAATTTCCTCTATTACACAAGCGCCTTCCAAATAGCTTGGATCATCTTTGTTGATTTGAAGAACAACCAATAAGTAGTCGCTCTCAAGAATGCAGTGGCAAACTCCTTCATTACAAGCCAATTGAAGTCCCAAACGAATAGCAAACATCTCCGCATAGAACGAGTCCTTGACAAACCCATTAAAGTCAAAGCACAACACTCAATCAAACCCTCTGAATTTGAAGAATAGCTGCTAACCCTTCACAGCCCTAAAAGTGACCACAGCCGCATCAGTATTAATCTTAGCAGGGGGAGCTTGCCAGCGTTGAACTTACAAAGTCAAAGATCCACCCTTGTTGCCGGTTGCAATTTGCATTTGCTACTACAAATGGTATGTAATATTACAACCAAGTGCTCCAGGCAAAGCACAAACAAACTCATGGTGGGATTTATCCCAATTACTCCAGAGAACCTAATTGAACAACTTTAGCAATAAACAAAGCCCAAAAGTCATCAGTAATCCCCCAAGCATCCAAATAACCTTCAAGCCATGCATAAGACAAAGTCCATACTCCCCGATTCAAAGGATACTCAAAAAACAAGTGAAACAAAGTCTCTACCGATTCACTACATACTGCACACTCAAAGGCTACATCCATTCCTCGCTGTTGCAAAATTATTTTCACGGGAAGGAGATGGTTAATTAATCAGCACGCAAAAAATTTTACCTTTGGGTAAATTGCCGCAGACCATATACATTTCCAAAGAGGAGACCAAGACTCCAAGGGAATATGCACTCTGCCTAATCATTTCCTCGCTGTAAAATAACCTGACCTAATAGTGTAATTTCCATGGCATCTGAATTCCAAATCAAGGAATCACACCGATGTTGAATAGACAAAGGCAAACACCTGATTTTAAAACAATCTTCCTTGACAAAATAATCCTCCAATTTATCCTCACACCAGCAACCAGAATCAAAATCAATCAATTCAGAAACCCTCATATCCTCAAGTTGAATCGAATCTCTCAACTGCGACATATAAGTTGGTGATTTATCAATCGATTTATCTGTAAATGCCAAAATTAAAGCGCCATCCCCGACCCTCCGTCGACAACCATCAACTAGAACCGTTCTCCCTGCAAGTAAGCTTCGCCAAATGAAAGATGGATTTCTACCTAACGAAGCCTACATAAAGCTTGAGCCCCAATAATATTTTGCCTTAAGTACCCCAAAAATATCCAGCACTGCTTTCCAAGCAATGACAAGTTAAAAGCCTCAAAATCCCGAAACCCAAGCCCACCATCCAACTTTGACACACACAACGCTTCCCAACTACGCCAGTGAATCTTCTTTCGTCCGTTCTTTTCTCCCCACCAATATCTTGCTATGATCATATTCAGCTCATGAATAAAAGATTCAAGAAAACAAAAAACAACTCATAAGATACAGTGGCATAGCTTGAGCCACTGCTTGTATTAGTACTGCTTTGCCTGCAACTGATAACAATTTTCCACTCCAACTCTGAACCCGACTTCATAATCTGTCTTTAATAGCTGAAGTTCTTTTGTCCTAGACCGACCAATCATAATTGGTAATCCCAAATACTTAACATTTTCCATAATCCTTCCAACACTCAATCACTGCATAATATCACATTGCAGATTTTCCGGAGTATTACTACTAAACATGACTGCAGATTTATCAATATTAAGCTACTGTCCCAAAGCCAGCTCAAACTTATGCAACAAATCAGCCACTGCATCACATTCTGAAAGCTTAGCCTGAAAGAAAAGCAAGCTATCGTCATCGAAAAACAAAGGGGAAATATGGGGAGCATGTCGATTAACTACTACTCCTTCAACCGTACCATTAGTTACTGCATCATGAAGCAAAGCAAAAAAACCTTCCATGCAGAGCAAGAATAAGTAAGGCGATAATGGATCACCTTGTCGAATGCCTCTCGTTGGGACAATCCTTTCACTTAATTGTCCATTAATCAAAACCGAATATGTAACTGTTAAGGTGGAGCCAACATTACTCAATCCAACATTACTCGGGTATTGTAACTGATCAAGCCAACATTACCAAATATGTAACTGTTGAATTGTTGAATTAACTGTTAATAAGACGAAATTCTCTTCTTCTCCTACCCTAGTTTTGTATCAAAATAGTTAGTTTAGATTAGGTTTAGTTTTTCTTAAGGTGGAGCCATTGCCGTCGCCGACACCACTCTTCCCTATTTTCTTTTAGTTTGCCGCATGTTTTGTAAGTTTATGGTAGTGATGTTTTCACCCGCTTTCATGAGCGAGTAGACTCTTTTAAACTCTCTTATCCATATGTTTTGATAATTAATCAAGTTGTTTTATTTTTCTATGGGGAGACTTATGTTCTTTAATTCTATAATTATTTGATTTGGTTGATTGGTTTTGTGTTTATGATAAGGACATATTAGTATTCACATGATTAATTAAACCTACTATTAATTTTATGTACAAGACCCTCATTGAGTACCACTTGGCATTTGGTTTCTTTGACAAGTGTCAATAGTTAATTTTCTAATGTTTTGTTTATTATATTTGTATTCATCTAGTTTGGAAAAATTAAAAAACAGTCATCTCCTTTCCTAAATAAAATAAATTATTAAATAATTATAAATTAATTATAAATTTGTTATGAATATACATGTATGTTGTGTATGTCCATGAATCTAATTAAAACATGGATAAAATTGATGACTTGGTTCATTCATACACATATACCTATGTGCTAAGTTCATCCCCTTATATTTATGGTGATGTATCTATGTGCCTATAAATATGCCACTTACTTTGTTATGGAATAAGATGAATGAGAACAATTTCTCCCATTCTTCATATTCTCTTCTTCTCCATATTCTATTGTCTCTCTATTCTCTTGTCTTTTCCGTACTTCAATTTTATTCCATTGCATTGTTTTGTTATCATTTCACAACAAAATTTCATTTCTTAACTGAATTTTCTTAAAAGAATTTATAAAATAAAACAGCCGCACGCGAAGCGCGGCCGGAAAATTCTAGTTGATTCTTATTGTGATAATAATTAGAGAGAAATCTATCAAGTTTCAATGTTAATCCTGATATTATTATGTGATTGTGTTTGATTGAATAAGAAACTGGTGATTGTTCATGATAATTATAATTACTATTGCATTTTTAGGTTTGATGAATAAAGCGAGTTAATTGAATCTAATAAGAGGTAGCAATATTTGATTAGTCTAGTGAAAATTGAGATAACTAGATTAATTGATTGTGATTAGTTTGTTCTTCACATCTAGGTGAAAATCGAGGTAACCATAGAATGTTGCTTGGTATATCTATCATGTTTAATGCTTTATTCCTTATTGAGATTTGGAAAATTGAGGTACTAATCTTGTATTGAATAAAAGAGCTATTTTGGGAATAAATCGAGGTACCAATTTAATTTACATAAGGGATAGATTAGAAATTGGAATTAATGATTATGCTTTCTTGCCAAGGGTTTGATAGTGATTTTTCTTGTGATTTGTTGTCGATGATCCACAATATTTGATTAATTTTCAATCATGGTGGAGAAGGGGAGTATAACTTTTATTTTATTTGCTCTATTTTATTTTTGTTTGTTTTCTTTATTTTCTCTCTACTTCTAATCTGTGTTCTTTGTTAAGTTGGTTTTCTTGTTTCCTTAGTCTTAACCTCCTCTGTGGAATCGACCCTGACTTACTACTTGTTAGTTTTTATTCGTAATTCCTAGCTATAAAAAGAGGAATAGTTAGGAATTTTTTTATAATTGTTAAACGACTGTTCAGAACTCAAAGAAAAGAGTAAACCCTTAATCACTCGGCCTCTCTTCTTTTTTATTCCCTTTTGCTGGTTCTCTCTTCTTTTTTATAATGCACTTAGTTTTGTTACTACCTGATGTTTTCTTATCCCTTGAATTTTATGTTCGTTTTCGAAAAATGATGATGGCTGCATTTTCATCATGATTACTTTGGGTATTTTTCTTGTATTAGCCTGAGTTTTTATATTTAGATGTTTGGCCATGTTGTGTTGTTTTTATGACATAAGACAAAACGCATCAAAATTTTTAGAGAAGCTTCTGTCAGGGCTTCAAATTGCGGTAGCGGTCGCCTTGCGTTTATCGCGTTTGCGGAAAAAATGGATATCTTCGCGGCCATTGCGGTCATCATGGACGTGAACTTTGCACGACTTACTTTAAATTTTAAAACATAATATTTACAATTTTAATTAATCATCAAAACTCCAATCTCATTAGTTTTTGTTATATAATAAACTCATATGGTGTTTTCTCTCAAACAAAAAAACTCTTGTGGGTGAAATAGGAATACCACACTAAGAATTCTTATTTATCTCTTACCCAAACTCACCCTATAACAAACTACCAGTCTTCCTCCCAAGTCACACATATTGCTATCTCAAGACCCTGCCTAGTCTATGCTCTGTTCTCTACTTTTTTACTTTTCCCACCTTAACCTTCCTACCCGAACCAACTTTCCTCCACAAGACAACAATAGCATGTATAAGTAAAAATCATTGAAGACAAAACTCTTTTTTCTTTGTTCTTCGAAGCAAGAATTTCATGCTGTCAAAATCTCTTCTTTCCCTGTTCTCACATGTCAAGTCCTATATACAACACATCTCAAGAATTTCATGCTTTTAAGCTGGACTTGCTGAAATTTGAATGATTAATGAGTAAAGGAAAGATGACCTTTTCTTTCAATTTCAGGAAAAAAACGGTGATAGCGGCTCGCTATCGCCACTATCTATTGTTAAGACCCCATTTTGCAACCATTACATGCCGTTATGGTTGTGATCGGAATCCTCAACTGATAGCGGAAGCGGTGGGCGCCGCTACCACAAAATAGCGACCGCTATCTCGGTTGCGGACCGCTATTTGAAACCCTGGCGTCTATAACCGTAACGAAACGAACGAGGCAAGCGAGGAAGGCGTAAAGGCTTGAAAAAAAAAACACACCAAAAGCCTAATCTTACATATTTGGGCCAAATTGCAACATTGTGCAGATTTCGTGTGACAATCGTGCAGTCAACCTTCGGCCCATGTGCAGTGTCCCTACGGTGTTCGTGCAGTGCGATATTTTCCCTTTATTTCAGTATTTTAGTTTCTTTAAACTTTATTATTTTAACTAGGATTATTTTAGGTATTTTTGCCCTTAAGGTTTCTTAGGTTTTTTCTATTTAAACCAACTTTTATATTTAGTTTTAGGTAGTCGTAAATTATGAATTATTGAATTTTTCCCTTGCGTGGAATTTAATGGAGATTTATTCTCGTTATCTTAGGTTTTCTTGATTTGTTCATGAAATTCGTATTTTTCGCTTATTTTCGCTGCGTCATTTTATTTAAACTTTTACTATCTTTTCAGTTTATAACTAACTTATTGTGCTTTAATTGCATATAATGCAAAATGTTACTACCTAATATTTTCTTTTCCCCCTGAATTTTATGCTCATTTCTGATAAATGATGATAGTTGCATGTTCATCATGATTACTGCAATAGTTCTTAAAACCAATATAAGCAATTTGATTTGTCTTTCTTTTTCTAGAATTAAGCTTAATTTCTTTTTTTTCCGGCTTTTAGGATGAGCAATCAATTGAAAATTTATCAGCCCAAGATCTGTTGAAAAGGCATATTAATCAGGCTAAAAAGGTTAGATCAAGGTAAGTCATTAATGTTGGTGGTTGAATATTTATACATCAATCTGTAATTTTTGTCTATCTTCTGATAATTATTTATAACATTACATTATAGATGCCCTTTACCTTCTTATTTGATATATACCTCAAATTGAAGCATGTACAATGGTGCCTCAACATGCCTGAGCATTTAGTTATCACTGATATTGAGATAACTCCATCGTCTCTTCCTCTTTCTATGGAATCAAATAGGGAGGTAACAATAATCTGTATTATCTTTCTAATTCATGAGCTAATATTTATTTAGTACATGAACACAATATACCAGGACAACCATTGATATTAGAATGGTTCTACTGCACATTATTGTACAACAACTTAGTCTTCTTTTCTTCCTTCTTTTTTCTTTTTTTTCTTTTATTGACAAAAAGTGGGTCAATGATTTCCTTTTGCAGTTGGTGATTGTCCTAAGTGATCCTAAGACTGCACTGAGTCCTGAAATAACTTCAGCACCTTCAATGCATGAGCATTTAATTATCATTGATATTGAGGCTCTTTCGTTTTCTATGGAATTAAATAGGGAGGTAATAATAATCTGTATCATCTTTCTAATTCATGAATTCATATTTGTTTAGTACATGAACAAAATATTCCAAGACAACCATTAATACTAGAATTGTTCTGCTACACATTACTGTGCAACAACTTATTCTTCTTCTTTTTTTCTTTTTTTTTTTATTGATAAAAAGTGGGCCAATGATTTCCTTTCACAGTTGGAAATTGTCCTAAGTGATCCTCAAGCTGCACCAAGTCCTGAAATAACTCCAGCACCTTTAATGCCTGAGCATTTATTTATCACTGATATTGAGATGACTCTAGCGGCTCTTCCTCTTTCTATGGAATCAAACAAGGAGGTAACAATAATTTGTATTTTCTTTCTAATTTATGAATTCATATTTATTTAGTACATGAACACAATATACCATGACAACCATTGATACAGGAATTGTTATGCTTCCACTCAATTAGTTGCAGCAGTTGTTATATGTTGATTTGCATGTGTGTGCTTTTTTTCTTTTGGAATCATACAAGTCTTTTGAATCATGCAGATCATTGTGCCAACTGCTTAATCTATGATAGGTACATTGAGAAATGTTAATTGAAAAATCAAGAGGTATCACTTGACAAACCTTATCTACTTTTTTTTAAGTCACTCAGAATAATATGCATATTTTTTTAGATCATATTTGATTCTTTTTTAGAGTTATCATTTGCAAGTATTCTTACTATATATGTCATCTTTGCAATGGCAGCATAACAAAGGACGAGATAAAGACTTCTTTCAAGCTTTTGCTTTTTGGGATGATTGCTGGATCCCAGTTGGATATGCTTCGAGTGTGACAGGTAATAATTTATTATAGTTAGTGAAAAGGTACTACCGTTAAATAATGTCCATATGCATTTTGTGTTGCTTATTGTTTGAGAGGTTGCATCGTTTTGATTTGTCAGAGTTTGAGACTTAAAAAATGATATTTAATTTGGTGCCATAAATCATGAATGCACCATTCTTCAACAGCTGGTTTGCAAGTTGAAAATTTGCCTTATCTCATGTGCTTTGTTACTGTCTCTCACTGCATGTGGTGTTGTCTCCTTGTGGTCATTGCATCTACAACAGATTGTTATAACATTCAACCTTCTTTTCGCTAAAGTTAGCATGACTGGTAAAAAGTAATGTCTCATCCTCCATATTGCAATCTTGATTCTGCAAGTTAAACTTGTATTCTATAGCCACTTCCAAAAAGCCAATGATACTCAAATGTGTTTCATTTGATGTACTTAAATATTTTTATCCATCCTTATTTCTTTAATATATTTCAAAAGGTGTGCTTGGAATGGACTATTTTGTTATCCTTTTCTTTCCCACTATCCTAGCTGAGCGGTTATGTACATGCCAAACAAACTATTGTCGACTACACCAACCAACTATTGCTAGTTGTTGCTTCCAACATTTATCTTGCCTTTATTCCATCATAGATATTTCTTTCATATTAATGAAAAGATTTGGGAGGTAGTGGATATGGTACATTGTGCTTGTTCTCCACATGTTTGGCTCGATTCTCACTACTACTTCCTCGCACATAGCAAAATTGATCACATGCCAAGTTTTCATTGGAGCTGGAGTCGGATTTGCTCGTCAAGTTAGCGACATTATTTATGATGCTATGTCATACAAGAGATAATTACCTAACACATAATTTTGCTATATCTAGTATTATCACTAAAATATAATTCTTTTGATGCATAAATGCAATTTACTTATTTGTAGGTTGTCCTAGTTCTTATTTCTGAATTAGCCCCCACTAGTAGCTTACATGTACTGGGGGTTTTTCTTCTATTTCGCTTTGTCCATTGGGGCTTTTGCTCCCAATATGACAAATTTTTTGACATCACAACATTTGCTTGGAGGTTGGAAAATATCCTTTGTAATGATCGGAGTTCAATCATCGATATTCGTGGTCATCTTAATCATCGGATTACGAGGTTGTTTTGCTGGCAGAAAAGCATGCAACCCATTGGCTTCTAGATTCTTTAAAGGAAGTCGTTAGTCTTCCTTTTCGTCCCTATCTAGTTGTTGGATTTGCCACACAATTGTTTTTTCAAGTTATGGGCATGTTTTCCATCAACTCATATATGCAACTTGTTCTACAAGGGCTTGGGATATCGTCTGAAGCCGATGCTGCATTCAAGGCAACAATGATATTGGGAGGTGTCAACATATTTGGGGTTCCCATCTTTTCTTTCTAGAGAGCATATGTGGGTGGAAATGGTTGTTGATCTTTGCATCTTTCCCGGTACTAATGTTATTGGTAAGTTCATTATAATATCATTTAAAATTAGGAATCTTATTATGATTAATAATTTACTAATTTGCATAACATTCGACTTAATCTTCACTTGTAGTCTACTGGTATTGGTGTATATGGTCACCATGATTATCGGTTTGAATAGCCTTAATTAGCCGGTTTGAACTTAACGTTCACAATGTTCATATTTTTAGCTTTGGGATATGCATCAATTTCTGGACCAAGAGGATGGTTGCAAGTGGGCTTTCTGCAGCGAGTGAGTGTTGTTGGGTCCATTATGGTAGACACTTTCTACATATTGCTTGCATTTTTTATGACTTAGTTTTCAATGCCACTTATATGCACCGTGGAGTCATGGATCTTTGACTTCTGCAACTGCTTTTGTCTTTCAATGATGAATTTACTAATGTACTTTCTTCCTAAGACACTAAATGTAGTTGAGGTAGATATGGACGAAAAGGTGTGGTTTCGACATTGGTTTTGGAGGAAGTTCATTGGTGACCAAATCTATATACACTAGATGATGTCTTGATTAAGAGTATATTTTCATATAGGTTTATTGCGTAAACACATTGACGGAGATATTATTTTATGAAATATAGTATCAATTTCATCTATAAGTTCTAAGTTGGTTAAATGTTCCTATAAGGGCTAATTTTTAGATACTAAATTTGCATGTGTGTGCTTTCTATTAGAGTTGTTGCTAGATTTGCTCGTCAAGTAAGTGACATTATTTATGATAATATGTTATACGTAAGACAATTACCTAAGAATTTTGCTATATCTTGTAATATAATAAAGTATAATTCTTTTGATGCCTAAGTGTGATTTACTTGTTTGTAGGTTGTCCTGATATTTATTTTTTAATTAGTCCCACTGGGTGCTTGCATGCATTAGAGTTTTTCTTCAATTTTGCCACATCTGTTAAGGCTATTATGGTAACATGACAAACTTCCTACTATCACGACATTTCCTTAGAGGTTGGAGATTTTCTAGATTATTTGCAATGATAGGATTTTAGTCATTGGTACTATGGTTATCTCCATCGTTGGGGTAGTTTTGCTAGGAGAAAAACAAGCAGACCACCGTGACTTTTGGATTCATTAAAGGAAGTCATTAGTCATCCTCTTCGTCCCTATCTGGTTGTTGGATTTGCCACACAATTGTTCTCTTAAGTTGTGGGCATGTTTTCCATCAACTTTTATATGCCACTTGTTCTGCAAGTGCTTGTGATATCGACTGATGTTGATGTTGCATTCAGGGCAACAATGATACTAGGAGGTGTGAACATATTTGGTATCCTCCTCTTTTCTCATATGGAGAGCATATGTCAGTGGAGATTAATGGTACATGTGTTGTTTATCTCCGCATCTTATCGGTACTATTTTCATTGGTAAATTTATTTTTATAATTTGAAAACATTTGACTTAATTTTCACTTGTAAGTTACCGTTGTTGGTATATAGGCTGGTCATGATTATCGGTTTACAAACCCTTCATAAGCAAGTTTGAACTTTACATTCACAATGTTCATTTTTTCAACTTTGAGTTATGCAGCAATCTCTAGACCAAAAGGATGGTTGCAAGTGGGCTTTCTACAGCGAGTGAATTTTTTAGGTCCAACATGGTAGATATTTTCGACCCATTGCTTGCATTTTTTATGAATCAGTTGTAAATGCCACTTATATGCGCAATGGAGTTTGGGATCTTTGTCTTCTGTAGCAGCTTTTGTCTTTTAATGTTGAATTTTTACATAGGACGAAAAAGTCTCAAATTATCTAGAAAAGCGTCCAAAGCTTAAACGAAATGAACGAGGAATCCAATGAAGACGTAAAGGGTTGAAAAAAAAGGCCAAAAGGTCAACTTTGCATTTTTTTGCCGAATTGCAATCCTGTGCGAATTTCATGCGATAGTCATACAATCCATGTGCAATGTCCTTACAATTTCGTATTTCTATTATTTTAGTATTACTATATATTATTTTTTAATACCATGGAAATTACTAAAAGGCCAAATTGAGGATTAATGTGGTGCCACCTTTTGACTATTTTTGGTCTTTTCTCACTTTTCGGATGACTAAAAAGCCCCTCTATGAGTTTCTCCCATTCCTTTTCCTTCTACCGTTTTTTGTAATTACACATTTCCCTTCCTTAATTGTTTTTAATTAATGTTTAAGCCTTTTAATTAATTGCTTCTAAACCCTAAACCCTTAATTACTTTTAATTAATGTTTCTCTCGTTGTTTTCTTTTTTCCTCTCACCAACTCAGTTGCTGCTTCCTTTCAACTCCTCGGTGCTGATCACTCTTCAGGTTTGCCAAAAATCAAACATTTCCATTGCTCCCTTCTGTTTTCACCTTCATATCTCTTTCCTCTTTCTTCTCCGTCTCCATCCCTTCAGCATGAACCGTTCAATATCTTTCCCCTTCTGAATTAAAACCATCATTTGTTCAATGTAAGTATTATTATCCAATTACCAACATATTTTATTACCTCTTTGCACTTCCTATTACTTACAAATAAAAAGATGTTCTTGACCTTCTCAATTTTGCATGTCTAAAAAGTTAGCTTACAAAGATTTATGCAAGAGACATAATTAAAACTAATCCATTTAAATTACATTTTTACTGCAACCTTATATAATTCAATCAATTAATCAATCAACCACCACTCTAAAACAAAAAATGTTCTTGGCCCTTATATAATTGATTATATTAATATCCTTATTCAATCAGTTAATCAAGTACCACTCTAAAATAAAGAACGCCCGTAGCACCAACGCAGGTTAATATAACTTGTTTTAATTATTTTAGACTTAATTATTTTAATTAGGGTTATTTTACGTTTTTTCGTTATTTAGTGTTTCTTAGATTTCATATTTAAACAACTTTTGTGGTTAGTTTTCAGGAGGTTTTTAATTATAACTTATTGAATTTTCTCTTCGGTGGAACGTCATGGAGATTTATTTTCATTTATCTGGGTTTTCTTGACTGTATCATGAAATTCATATCTTTTGTTGATTTCTGTTATGTCAAATTTACTATTATACTTTCTTTCTGAGACACTAAATGTAGTTGAGGTAGATATGAATGAAAAGGTGTGGTCTCGACATTGGTTTTGGAGGAAGTTTTTAGGGGACCACAACCATAGACAGTACATAATGTCTTGATTTAGATTATATTTTGATATAGGTTTATTGTGTTGACATATTGAGATTTTATGAAATATAATTTCAATTTCATTTATAAATTCTCATGTAGTACTTGACTTTGAAGGGTATTAAAGTATTAATAATTATATATGTCATCTAAGGACATTTTTTCTTTCTTTTTCTTTGCTTATGCACAACTTAAAAAAATTCCTATGTGCCAATAAAAGATGCAAATGAGAGATCAGTCATTGCATTACCTTGGAAAAATGTTGTGGTTTGTTTATGCCTGAATCTTGTGGTTTGATGTTCTCCTTTCCTACACTCGAAGTCACAAATGTTGTGTCAAACTCTAATTGTTGGAACTTATGCTTTTGTGTTGCACTTTCAATCATAGATATTCTCCCAACGCTTGTTATCGATTCCCACTCTTGAGTCTCGAGTAACCCAAATCAACTAGATTATTCGAGACTCCTAATCTACTAGATGATCCAGATCATGAAGCACGATCCAGATCTTGACGTGGAAGAGACAAAATTTTTTCGATATATTGTAATTGATAATATGATGATTGTAAATTCATTTTATGAATGAAAATAACCTTATCTTTTTTTTAAAAAAAAAAAATGAAAGATCTGGTTTGAGCTAAACTAAAATTGGTTTGGGCTAAATTAAATTAGAAAAAAAAAACAAAGAGGTTAGAAAAATTAAATTAGCAATAAATAAAGAAAATTAAAAAGACATGATTAACTAACAAACTATGCAAAGTATTTGCATACTGATCAGACCAAAATATGCCCTATTTTTATGGTCACTTTCCTATGATTTTGGTTGTATTTATGCTTGATTATGCCTTCATATTTGTGTTAGGTATTGCAGAGATCAAAAGTGCAAACTTGATGATTTTGACGCTTTTTGGAGCTATTTTGATGATTTAAGGCACAAATATTCAACAAAACTTTTTGGATGAAGATTTGGAGTTTCAAAGTTCGTGATTGACAACCTTGAGGAGTTGATTTTATGCTTATGGAAGCCATGAAGTTAATTGCTACAAGTTTTCAAGGCGAAAGATCAAGATCGAGCTCAACCGAAGGCAAGAAGATGACATGTCGCACCAATAAGAGATGACGCCCTGTGGCCACAGGAGGAGTCGAGTTTGGCTCTTCCGCGTGCGGCCTGAGGCCCCATTGGGTGCCCAAGGCGTTACCTTGCCCAGACTTGGTCCGTTTTCTGTCAGTCTTGGTAAAATAGCCATAGCTTTTGATTCGGATGTCTGATTGATACAATTCAAAGTGCGTTGGAAAGAGGACTCTAATATCTACAACTTTTCTTCAGATGTCAAGAGCTAATTTTACCGTTTTCAATGACGAAATTGCCCTCGAAGTTACTGGACAGTAGCAATTTTGGGCATGAGACCGATTTTCACCAAAATTAAGCCCAATAAGCTTAATTAGACCGACTTGAAGGCAAGAGTTAGAGTCCAATTCATCCTAGGGTTAGTCTAAAGTAATCTAAGTCTAATTTGACTCTTACATAGCATCCACTATAAATACCAACCCTTGGTAGAAAACCTAGATAGAGTTTTTAAGTTTTTAGTTTTCAACTTTTGGAGGAGCAGCCGCCCAGCCTAGCTCCTGCTAAGTTTTCTTATCGTTTTCTTTATTTTCTTTTTTGAATATTGTTTTGATGATCACTGATCGGTCGTCAGCAATCATAAAAATAATTATCCCAACAATTACTAACTAAACTAGCTAGGGCAAGTAAGGGTCGAACCCACAGAGAGATCGGCTCTTCCTTTTCTCAAACAAAACAAATTAATAAAGAGAATTTAAAGAATAATTAAAATTAAATCTAACTAAAAGTAAATTAACTAAGACAACAATCAAGAAAATTAAAGAAAACAATTAATCAAAAGCAGTGAATATTATAAGAAAATCAATTAAATAGAAACCTCCAACATAGAATTAATATCCCTCTTGACAACAATAACATGGATCATTGATATCTAAAGATTATGAGAACCTTGAATAGCCTGTCGGACTTAACCTAAATTACCTTAATTAGATTAGATTACCGATTAAAGTCAATCTATCCCTTTTACTCTTTCAGCAATCAATTACTTTCTTAGGGCTTAGAGATTACTTAGGAATAAAGCATGAAGAACAAGTAATTTAATAACAAGCACAATGAGAAATTTCTCGCCCATTGATTCTTTTCTCTCTTGGATGGAGGATTAATTCACATCCAATTGCTACATAAAATTAAGCTGGAGTGATTAATTCACAACTTAATCTAGCCAATGCTAACTCAATCTATCATGAAAGTGTTGACCCAGTCGATCAAAACAAGCAACATAGAATTCATACAGAGATCCAAGAAATACTCAAATAAATTCTCATATAAAAGCACAAAATCTCACCATGGAATAAGTCAAGAGATCAATTAAATTCTACATTGGAGAAAAGAAAGGGATTACTCACTCATAAATTGAGTAAACATCCACAAATAAAAAGAAAAGAACTTATCTATGGATGAGGAAGAGAAGGGGGCGGCGGCTCCTAGGGTTTTTCTCCTCCAAATCTTCAACTAAACAATATATCTTTTGAGAATAAAATTACATTCAAAATCTAGACCTAAGGTGGCTATTTATAGTGGAGGAACATAGATAGGGCGGTTTAGGGCTGACTTAGACTCCAAGTTGGATTAGATGTTATCCTAGAGTAGAATCCAAGTTAGAATAGGATTCTGGAATTTTCTGGATTTCTACAGAAACTTCACCGGCAGATTCGGGCTTGAAAACAGCAGAATTGAGCTTCAGACTTCAAAGGAAAGTGTTAGAGCTCGGAGTTAGCTTTCCAACGGCTACTCATGGGCTTAAAATAGACATCTGAGCAGAAAGTTGTGACCTTTCTACCGAGACTGCGCTGAAATTGGGCTTATATCGCAAATCTACGGGATTAATGCGGGATTTGGATATTCTTTTGGATATTAGGCCTACAAATTGGGATTTTAACTCCAATTATAGGTTTATATGGGCTGAATATATTCCCATATAAATAATCCAAAAATCCTTAGCTTCAGGGCTTCTTCTGGGCTTGGCTTCAATCCTTTGCAATTTGAGCTCCAATCTTCAATTCTTGCTGCTTGAAATAATTCTTCAATGATCTTCAAATCTTCAAATTATCTTCAAGAAATCTTCAAACACAAACTTTGCATCTCCAAATCTATACTCAAAATTACTTTGCTAATATCTGTGTAAAAAGTAATCAAAATAGCTCCAAAAGTAGTGAAAATAAGCAAATTCTCAATTTCACATCTCATAAAGACTAAAAACACAAATACTTAGAAAATAAGGTAAAAATGCATATAAAAGTGGTAAAAAGTATAGAAAAATAGCTATAAAAATATGCATAATTTGAGTTCGATCAATCACCACTCAAATCATGAGTGGTTAGATCTTTTCTTTTCTCCAATGTAGAATTTAATTGATCTCTTGACTTTATCATGGAGAGATTTTGCACTTATCTATGAAAATCTTATTTGAGTATTTCTTAAATCTCTATCTATGTTAACTTGTTTTGATGGATTGGATCAATACTTTCTTAATAAATTAGGTTTTACATATGCTAAATCAATTCTAGATAGAAGTCTATTAGGTTGATTATTGGTAGCAATTGAATATGAGTTAGTTAATTCTAATTCTTTTCAAGGGATTTAAGTATCAAAAGTAATTTGTATGTGATATTCTCATTGCTTTTATGCTTGCTTTAAATTACTTGTTCTTAATGCTTTATTCTTTATAAATCTTAAGCCAAAGTGGTAAAGGTTTATTTAGATTAAAAGGAATTAATTGTGAAAAGTTATGTTCCAATTGCTTCATCCAAGGTAATTATTTTGTGGTTAAGATAGTTGATTGTGAAAAGTTATGTTCCAAATTGGTTTCTTTTACCTACGCAAGCTATCCATTGTTTTCATAATCTTTTGATATCGATGATCTATGTTATTTTAGTTAAGAGTGATATTAATTCTATGCTAGAGGATTTGTTTTCATAAATAGTTTTCTTGATAATTGCTATTACTTACTTTAGTTTTCTTAATTGCTTTTATTGCTCTTAATCATACTCAAACATCAAAACTTTCTTATACTTGTTTGTTTTTAAGACAATTGATAAGGAAAAGGAATTAATCATTGTCTCTGTGGATTCGATCCCTACTTACTCTATCTACCAAGCAAGAATTAGTGGAGATTTATTTTGTGATTTGCTAACAACCGATCACATACTAAATCAATAGGATGAGATAAAGCCGTCTTCTCCCCACCTAGGGATGCATATGGGTAGTAGCTAATGGGTAATAGCTAATCGGGTTAGGGTACGAGTAGTAGATTTCGTACCCGTGACGGGTTAGGGTAGAGTTACGGTAATGATCTTAGGATACTCACTACCCGAACCCGGTTACTAATCAATTATTTTAATATTGACAGTTTACTTATATATTATATTTTTACTTAAAAAGTACTCATTTTTTATGGTTAAAAATATAATTTTTAACTTTGTTTTACAACAATACAAGTTAATTTTAATTTATTTATTGTTATTTAATTATAATACAAAAAAAGTATTCGGGTTTTTTTTATCAGGTTCGGGTAGTTGATATTTTATAAGGGTAGGGTAAGATAGTGATTTTAAAAAGTAACCAAGTAGTTATAGGGTTCGTTTACCCTAGAAAATAATAGGGTTAAGATACGGTAGGGGTGTCCAGAACCGACCCGACCCGAATAACCCGATCATTTTTTTCGGTTTTGGGTCTGATGGGTCGGTTCACTCGGGTTAGGCGGGTTGCTCGGTGCAACCGGACCTAAATGTCAGTGTCTCGGGTTGACTATCGGTCCCAGATATTGAGACCCGAAACCGACCGAGAACCCGACAATTAAAAAAATAATTTTTTAATATATATATATTATATGTTTTTTTGTTTTTTATAATTTAGTATATATTATATATTGAAAATTCTGTAAATATAAAAGCTAAATAAATCAGAATTAAAACAAAAAAATTTAAAAACTAAACTTGAATTTTTTTTTCTCTCCCTCACTTACTCGTCGATTGAAGGAACCCATACTTAGTCTCCTCCTTCTCTGATCTCCGACACCGGCACTCAGTCTCCTCCCTTCTTCGATCTCCGACACCGGCGGCCCTTTTCTTCTTCTCTTTCAAGTTCGATTTTTCAAAAATTCTAAAGCCCCAACCTTTTTCTTTTCAGATTTCCTAAATTCCCAAATTCAAAAATCGCAAACCTTAACTCCATGTCCATTGGGTTATTCCATTTTTCATGTCTGAAATTCCTTATTCACCGATTCAGTTCCTTCTTTGATTTGTAATTTCGCAAATCCCCAATCCTTTGTAGAACCCTAACGACGGCAGAGATGATGAGAAGATGATTGATGTTGATGAAGGTATTTGATTGAATGTGCCTTTGTTTGTATTTTATTTGGTTATGAATTTTGATTAGGATGTGTTTCTGGAATTTGGTATCTTTTGTGTTATCGGATTTGTCAGTTTACTCTTAACATTGTGTTATTTTTTCTGGAAATTATTACAAGGTAATAAAGACATTTGTTGTTGTGATGTGGATGGTGGGATGAAGGTGGCCTTGTTTGGTGTTGGAGTGCTTTTTTGTTCCTTCATTGTCTGTCTGATTCATCACGTTAGTTTAAGTGAAGTTGGGTTTCTTTTAAATCGATCCAAAACTCAATCTATTTAATTTGTATTCTTTTTGTCACTTTTTTCAATATACAAAACAGTGAAAAGAACAATAAACGGCAGGGGATTCTTTTGAAAGTTTGATTGTAATTTGTAAGTGTTTATGAATGGCTGGCTGAACAATTAATACGCTTTTCATCTTTCAAGCTTTATGAGTTTCAAACCCGATTGCACCGAGCCCGACTGCACCGAACCCAACTTTGTCGGTTTCCCTCGGTTCCTATCAAGGTCGGGTCGGTGCTCGGTCCCAAAATATATCCCTCGGTTTTGTCGGTTATAGAAAGGAACCGACCCGAATAGGACCAACCCGACCGATTGGACAGCCCTAGGATACGGGTACCCTACCCTTGTTGCATTCCTATCCCCTCCTTTCTCTCTTTTTTGAGTTTTTTTTCTTTCTTTCTGTCTTTTATTAATGTTTGGTTGTTACACCAAAGGGAGGAGGATAGATTTTTTTTTTTTAATAAAGTATATAGATTAAGAGGACTCCTAGAGTCATACTTTAGTGAGAGCGTTTGTCTTGCCCTAATACAAGTTTTTTACATTTTTTTTTTCCTTTTTTCTTCCATCGGGGTCTTAATTTCATATTTATATTGATTCTTTTCTTGTTTCAACAATGGGTCTTTTCCAGTTTGTAGAATTGGAGGAGGAAGATAGAATCTTTATGCAATAGCCTTGGGATGTTCATTGATCCTTATTGGTTTTGAGGGATTTCGAGACATGATTCAACTTTTCACATTCAGAGTCTTGTATCGAAAACCTTGCTATTCGATTTGTCTTCCAGTTCGCACGTTGTAGACACCGAAATTTGGTTCAGGCCAAGTCTAAGTTTAATATGGAAAAAGTCCAATGATGTGGCCTGGTCAAGTTTGGGTTAAATTGTTTTAGGTGGGGTTTGGGCTTTAGTAATTTATTTGGACCAGTTAAGTGGGTCAAATAATTATTTAACACATGTAAAATAGGTCTGTGTAAGAAATTTCCTGGTAGTTTCCTAGACTTGCTCCCAAAGAATTACTAGCCTATATAAAGGCTCTATTTTCCTAACCCTGGGGGGACATATACACACATATACACAGGTTAGAGAGGAAACCCTAGAAAGAGACAGAGAGACGGAGAGAGACACACCGGCTGCTACTCATTGTAATTGAGTTCTCAAAGCTTTTTGTTTCTTACCCAATTAAAATTATCTTGTAATTTTTCTTTGTTCGTGGCATAAGAAAATAAAGCATTAAAACTTGAAAGCAAAAGGTATATTCAATACATTGTCTCCACGTATGATGCTCATGTATTTTTCTTGATTTCTTTATTTTTTAGTTACAATTCCGATTTGTTTTCTCTATACTTTTCCTATTTAATCTTTTTTTTTCTTTTATCCTCATTGACTTATCCCGATGCTAAGGTTTTTATACGTATCATCATATATAGTTGTGTAATCTTGTCCTTAACTAGTATATAGGCAGAAGATCAATTGAAACCATATCCGAATACTTTTTTTTTCTTTTGTAAATAATTTCAATGGTCAAATCTTAAAAATAATAGTTTCTTTTAATCTAATTTTGGTTCTTTCTCTTATTTTGATTTAGGCATTGTCCTTTTTCCTTAGTTTTTGTTAAGATTGTTTTGTACATAATTAGGTCATGAAATTGAATAGAACAAGATTTAAAAGAGATTAAGATAAAAGTTCTAAAATTAAGTGGACGATAATGTACCTTTTTTTTCTTTTAAATTTATATTTTGCATCATATGCATTAGATTAGGTTAAATAAATCTGTCAAATTCTGCCAATTTTGTGGGGAATTTTGGGGATTTTGCATAATTAGGATTCATGTAAAACAAGAGGGTTACTCCGCGCTAGCGGTGCGGAGTCTTTTCATTACAATCATTTTGTTATAGTCATGACGGGTACAGGGTGGGGGCACCGAGGGCAAGTGTATTTTTAGGTTTCTCAGATTTGGAAAAATAAGTTATAAATATTAAATTTAACCCCTTGAATATTGAAATATTGATAGACTATTGAGCATTAAAAAAACTTACTGGACTTGATATTCTTCAATTGAGTAAACACTTTCGCTTTTCAAAAAAAAAAAAGTAAACACTTTCAACTTTCTAAATCTTTTGGCAAAAAAAAAAAGCTCTCTAAATCTAAAGATCAAAAGAGACACTACGCATCAAAAAACCTTTCAGTCTTTGCATCACATTAAAAACTTTTTTTCTTTTTTTGGAAAATCACATTGAAACCTTTACTAATAGTAGTTAATTGTCTTGAACTAAATAATCCTACAGTGCATATATTTTTAATATGACAAAACTATAGAAAATAATGATGTTACCATTATGCATTTCTCAGGAAGTCGTAAAAATTTGAAACTAATCCATGGTATCATGAATTCAATTAGTAATTATTAATATGAGTTACAAATATGATATAACTATTGGAAAAAGTAGATCTCTCAAGAAATTTCCTTGGAATTTAGGGTACAAATGAAATAGTGCAACTATATAAAATTAACAATACAATGCTAGAGTGAAAAAATTATCAGTCAATGGTTGAAAAACTTTTGTAGCTCTAGACAACTGAAACGAAACGTTAAAATTTAAATTCCAAATAAGCAAGTGAAAAAAAATGGGAAACTAATTAGCATCAAAAGGAATGCATCAAGTGTGAATCCCTAAATTCATTTAAAACCCACTAACAAAGAGCATAATCCAGGGGGCATGAACCAAATATATATCAGATTACTTTAATGGCCCAAAACAAACAAAAATCATCAAGTGTGAATTGAGGGTGATGAAGTAAAAAACCAAGTGATTAAATGACGAAAACGGGGCGATTAGCTTTTCCCTTATTAAAAGTTGAAAGGGGTAGTTAGTCTTTTCCAGAGTGTATAAAATTAATATGTAGTATATATAATAACAAAATTGTTAAAATAATAATGAGAATATTTTCTAAATCTTGCCAAATTGTGGGAGATTTAGAAGATATTTTAAGAAATAAATAAATAATAAAATTGAATAGTAATCAGAATATTTTCTAAATCATGCCAAATTGTGGAAGGTTTAGGAGATATTTTAGGAAAATAAATAAATTATAAAGATGTAATAATAATGAGAATATTTTCTAAATCTTGCCAAATTGTGGGAGATTTAGAAGATATCAAAAAGGAAATAAAATAAAATTTAAGTAAATTTGTTAATATGGAGAAACCCAATTATAAAAGTAATAATAAAAAATAATTAAAAGGTAATTTTAGATTTTGCCAATTTGTGGGAAGTCTAGAAAAATCATTAAAAATATTGGGGTCTTGCCAATTTGTGGGAGACTAAATATAATCAAAATTCAAAAACTAAAAGTGAGATTTGTAATAAAGTTAATGAATAAGAATAATCCAAGGGATGTACGAGTGGTAGTTCCTTGGAGATATTTAATTGTCTAAATTTTTTATCAAAGTGTGAGGAAATCGAAGACCATTTAATTAAAAGGGTAAATTTAACAATCATGAATTTAGAGGATTAAAAGTGATAATTAAGGCTATAAGGTTAATGTTTAGTTAAATGGTACTGTCTTTTAGACAGACGTTGTAGGGGTGCTAATACCTTCCCTATACGTAATCGAACCCCCGAACCTAAAATTTGGTAACAAAGACCAATGTTTAATCATTATTAATGAACTTAATTTCACATTAAGAAACATTAAAATGGTTAATCAAACTTAGGTGGCCAATCACACCTAAAAAAAAAGATTGGTGGCGACTCCTTTCAAATGCGTCTAGCGCTCAGATCTCGCGATTTGCACGTTACGACAGTTTGGCGACTCCACTGGGGAACTAGAGGGTCAAGCCATAAATAATTAAACATTAACCTAAGCCTTAACAAAGCTAACAAAGCTACTTGATATCCTTAAATTTTAATTGTTTGTTTTGCATTCATGTGCATGTGCATAAGTGTTGTCATCCCTGATAGAGGAAGTGGAGTACATATACTCTCGTGAGGTTTTACCTCCGCAATGGTTAGGGAATCACTACCACTCAAATTGAAGCCTTTTCGTTTGTAGCCTGTGATGGGTGAGAAATTGGGGTGCCTTGTAAAAGGAACAATTTGGGAACCTTTTAGGATAAACAATTTGATATATTTTTATGAACTAACTTTATTTGTTTTGTCTCATTTCATGTCATGCATTTGCATCATATAGGTCACATAAGGGATATTTGTCACGCTACAAGTCATGATGGGAGAAACTTCAAGGTCCGAGAAGCAAGGGGGCAAGAATGTTGAAGTCACCTTGCATGCTCATGATGTGATGGAAAATATGCGAGTGAATGGTGATTGTTTGAAAGATGACCATGTCTCCTACAATATGCCTCCGAACAATTTATTCCAATTACTCATGGGCTTGACCAACTGGAGTTCACTGATGGCAAGTTTGGAACGTCAACTGAAATTAAGGATATAGTGGAAGCTTGGAAGAACACATTTAGATCAAGTGGCGGAATATATTCCATTAATAAGGTCACTAGGGGGTACATGGGATGGCATGAAAAACGAGTCAAGGACATCGTTATTCCTCCATGTGATGGTTTGGATATTCCATGGGGTTCTGAACCTCAAGATGTAATGTTGGAGCTGAAGTTTGCCAATGTGAGTTTTGAAAAAGACAATGCCACACTAAAGCGCAAAAGTGAGGAGCTTTAAGGAGAGATTGATACTTTAAGGGGTGCTTTGGAGAGTCAAAGAAGGAAAATCATGATATTGGAGGGGGAAAAGTTCAGTTAAAGACATGGTTAAGTGAGCAAGGAGTTGAGAATAAGGCATTGTTGGTCCTCAAAGAAGAATAGGCTGAAAAGGTGCTGCAACTTGGTCAAGAACCTAGTAAGCTCAGAAGGGATTTAGAGGTTCTTGCGATGGCAAATCGACGACAAAAAGTGTTGATTGAAAGATTAAGGACTGATAAAAATGAGTGGAAGCGATCTTTCCTTGTTAGGAATAACCAGCTTGAGCAACATATAAAGAGCATTCAAAAGGCCATGATCAAGGCAGAAGATATGGTAGAGAAATTGGACGAGCTTAGTGTGCCCTATAGGACCGTATGGACAACAGCTGGTAAATTTCTTGGAAAAATCTCAAGATCTTCATCAACAAGTCAAGCGCTTCTTTTCCACATATGAGGAGATGGATGAAATGGAATATTGGAATTTTGTTTAGTTTATGATGTATTGAACAAATTGGTTATCTAAGTTTGATTTCCTTTTAACGAATAAGGTTGTAATGGACAAGTTTGCTTTATTGGAATAAGATTGAGAATTTCCCTATCAATGATTGTTGTGTTACAAATATCCCTTTTCGTGCATTGATATTGGCAAAGTGTGCATTTATCAAAACATGGGAAGAAAGTTCTTAAGATTAATTGCATTAAGTGAGTTAATTTTAAGAAATTTTCTTCCAAGCATTAATCTCATGTTAATTATGATTTCGCATTTCCACGATTTGTGAAGTTAGTAGTCACTCACTTGTATATATGCATTCATCATGCATTATCATTGTCATTTTTAAATAGATGCATTTTATACATATAGTTCATTCATGTAGATTACTTGTAAATATTTCTTGTTTCTACTTGCTTGTTGGAAATTAACATCCTCAGGAAAGCATGGGAGATCTTTTGGAAGCTTGAGTTCACTACTTGAAGCTTAATTAAAGGTTGATTGAGATGGAACATGGTGACCTGTGCAATGAAGTGTTGGCCAGTCAATATAGAATTGTAGGGAGCTCAAGAAGAAAATTGAAGACTACATGATCAGAAGGGCCAGTTAGCCGCAGATTAGTCAAAGTGAGAATAAGGAGTCTGTTGGAGAGGGAATTTCTGAAACTTTTGTACCTATATCATATATGCATAGCACTTGCATTATCTTTCAGTTTTAGATATTCTTACTCAGATTTTCTCATGTTTGTAGTGATCAAAATTGTTGCATTTGTTTCCTTGAATGAGAAAAGTTCATTTTGGATGAAAATTGTGAATGCTTTCAAAATTTGGTGATCACCACTAAGGAAGAGTTCCCAAAGTACCCAACAAGGGACAATAATCTTTGTCTGGGCAATGAGCAAAGGAATGGGTTTTAATAAGAGGTTTTAAGAAATAAGACAAAAACTCTTTAATGAAAGAGTTGTTTTTTGGAATAAAATTGTTTTCGAAATAAAGGGATGGTTTTTTTGAAAGTGATAGCAAGATAATTTGCTTTATGTCAACACTGAGCATAAATCCCACATTTCCTTGATCTCAAAATGAGCCCTTTTTTTTTTTTGGAAACCTAACTGAAAGAAAAATTCCAGATCTTCAGGATATCTTGTTACCTTTCCACATATGCCTTGAGGAAGATTGTTTTTAAAAGTCAAATTCAAGTCTCTTCCAAACCTTATAGGGGCAAATTGGTCCATAAATCCAAGGTAGACAATTCAAGTTGTACCTTTCTAAATAACTCTTGTTTTTAAGAGACTTTTCATGTCCTTATGATGAATGCAAACAATGATCAACCAGAGTGGTAGAATGAAATGCCCAAATTCATCAATACAGAGGTCAGATGAATGAAAGGGAGGCAGATATCAGTTATAAGATTCCCATCAGCAAAAGAAAAAAGAAAAGCAAGAAAAAAAAGAAGCAAAAAAAAAATGGAAGAAATGGACTGATTGAAATGTCATGCATTGGCACAAAATTTTGGATTTTGGTCAAAGAGTTTTTCAAAAGTTAAAAATGTTTTTCAAAAAAGCGTTTTCAGAAAAGGGTTTTCTAAAAATTGGTTTTCGCAAGAGTTTAAGTTTTCCAAGGTTACCTTTCAATGTCCAAGCTTGAAGTGATAAATGGCTTTCTTTCTTATTTCCTTCGCTTGCAAAAAAATTATCCATTGTTGTCCCCTTTGAGTCAAATGAATTTTCTTTCAAATGAACCTTAAATAAGGATCACCCTCCACACTGGGGGCAAGGATACAGAGACAGTTTGTCTTAGCAAATGAAAAGAGGGTTTGAATTTAAATTTGGAAGATGGAGCAACCCGTGATATCGAATCGAGTTCACAAAAGAGACAATGAACTCACTCCATCGAGAGAAAGAAGTTCAAATCAAAAGGAGAAGAAAAAAAATGAAGAAAAGAATTGAAAAAGAAAAGAAAAGAAAAGAAAAGAAAAGAAAGAAGTTGAAAAACCAAAAGATGGAGGAAAGATGAGTTTGATAGAACCCTTCACAGGGCAAAGAAGTGATCCTTGATTCAATCACCCTCAAACACTTTTTGAGCCTTTTATCCTTTTTTTGGCGCCCTTAACCCAAGCCTACATTACGTGCCTAATAAAGTCCATCTTTGATCAGGTCGGGATATTGGAATGAAGAAGAATTTTCTTCAAAGTGTGATCTTTTCAAAAGAAAAAATGTTTTCCTCGAAGTGTAATCTTTTCAAAAGAAAAATGTTTTTCAAAAAGTTTTTAAGACAAAATTGGTTTCAAGAGTTTTCAGTGCAAGTGCATGGCAAAAAAAAAAAGGAAGGAAATGATAAGGCTCTAGGGTGAAAACCTGAAAAGACAGTCTAGAGCAAGAATGAGAATTCTTGAAGCCTCCCAAGGAATGTCACAGCAATCAAATAAAGTAGGACCTCTTTCGCAGCATTGAGCATTGATTCAACTCAAGGAATAAGAGTTGACAAAGTCGTCAAACACTCGAACCTTGTTAAGAGAAGCTGATACATTTCCTTTTTGACAATTGCCTTTCTAGCCTTTTAGAACCTCTTGATAGTCGGTGTTTACTTAAATCCTTTTTTGAACAAATGATGATTTGAAAATATTTTGAAAAAGAGTTTAGAAATGAGTTTGCAAAAGATGTGCATTCCATTTGTGAGTCTAAGATGAAACGGTCAAAGTCTTGGCAAGGGGAGTCTTTTAAGTGGTGGTCACCAAACCTTTTGAGAAAAGTTTCTTGATTTTGCAAAAACAAGGCAATGTGTGCAACATTTTTCTGACAAAAATGTTTTAAGGGGCAAATGAGGCAATATTCATGTGAAATCATTTTTAATCATGACTTGTTTTATTGCATGGTTATCACATATTTTGGACTTTGACTTCTGGTCAAATTTTGTTGTAGGAATACAAAGAAGTTGATACAAGGATTGATGTGAGGCAAAGGAGTCTGCTTCATCAGATCATCTTTGTGAGATCCAAAGCAAGAAGTTTTGTCAAGGAGCCATTTGGTTATAGAGAAAAAGGATGGCAGAGCATCACATGTCTTGAAGAGGAAGCATTCAAGAGTTACATAAAGTATAGTCATCAGGGCATGATATGGACTAAGATGGAATGATTCAGAATTATTGAAAACTTAGTCTTGGGGGCATCATAGAAAAGGATTGGACATCACATAACCTAGAAGGCAGAGAAGGAGCATGAGATGACAAGGAACCAAGAAGAGACAGTAGCCAAGAATGGGTAAAGAAGAAGTCAAGAAAGGGTAGATGAAGAGTCAAGTACAAGTGTTTAAAGTGATCAAGTGTGGTCTTTTTCACCTTCAAGCATACAGTGCGATTGTTTAAAGTTTCAGAGATCTAAGTGGATTTTCAAATGACCATGTACGGTCTTTCATAGAAGTTTTCAGAGGTCAGAGTTGATCTCATTTGAAGAAGTTTTCAGAGGATAGAGTTGATCTCATTTCAAGAATATTTCGGAGGTCAGAGTTGATCTCATTCCAAGAAGTTTTCAGAGGTCAGAGTTGATCTTATTTCAAGAAGTTTTCAGAGGTCAGAGTTGATCTCATTTGAAGAAGTTTTCAGAGGTCAAAGTTGATCTCATATCAAGAAGTTTTCAGAGGTCAGAGTTGATCTCATTTCAAGAAGTTTTCAAAGATCAGAGTTGATCTCATTTCAAGAAGTTTTCAGAGGTCAGAGTTGATCTCATTTCAAGAAGTTTTCAGAGGTCAGAGTTGATCTCATATCAAGATGTTTTCAGAGGTCAGAGTTGATCTCATTTCAAGAAGTTTTCAGAGGTCAGAGTTGATCTCATATCAAGAAGTTTTCAGAGGTCAGAGTTGATCTCATTTAAAGAAGTTTACAGAGATCAGAGTTGATCTCATACTAAGAAGTTTTCAGAGGTCAGAGTTGATCTCATTCCAAGAAGTTTCCAAAGATCAGAGTTGATCTCATTTTAAAGAAGTTTTCAGAGGTCAGAGTTGATCTCATTTCAAGAAATTTTCGATGATCAGAGTTGACCCAGTGCGGCTAGTTAAGAAGTTCACCAGCGGAAAAGAAGAAAAAGAGCTCAAGTACAACGGTGTCTACGTCTTTGTGTACTTCCTATTCATCTAGAAATACGAAAAGAATGCTTTTACGTCTTTCAAGATTCTAAGAATGTCCACAAAGAGGGGCAGCTGTAGACACCAAAATTTTGTTCAGGCCAAGTCTAAGTTTAATATGGAAAAAGTCCAATGATGTGGCCTGGTCAGGTTTGGGTTAAATTGTTTTAGTTGGGGTTTGGGCTTTAGTAATTTATTTGGACCAGTTAAGTGGGTCAAATAATTATTTAGCACATGTAAAATAGGTCTGTGTAAGAAATTTCCAGATAGTTTCCTAGACTTGCTCCCAAAGAATTACTAGCCTATATAAAGGCTCTATTTTCCTAACCCTATGGGGACATATACACACATATACACAGGTTAGAGAGGAAACCCTAGAAAGAGACAGAGAGACGGAGAGAGACACACCGGCTGCTACTCATTGTAATTGAGTTCTCAACACTTTTTGTTTCTTACCCAATTAAAATTATCTTGTAATTTTCCTTTGTTCGTGGCATAAGAAAATAAAGCATTGAAACTTGAAAGCAAAAGGTATATTCAATACATTGTCTCCACGTATGATGCTCATGTATTTTTCTTGATTTCTTTATTTTTTACTTACAATTCCGATTTGTTTTCTTTGTACTTTTCCTATTTAATCTTTTTTTTTTCTTTTATCCTCATTGACTTATCCTGATGCTAAGGTTTTTATATGTATCATCATATATAGTTGTGTAATCTTGTCCTTAACTAGTATATAGGCAGAAGATCAATTGAAACCATATCCGAATACTTTTTTTTTTCTTTTGTAAATAATTTCAATGGTCAAATCTTAAATCTAATAGTTTCTTTTAATCTAATTTTGGTTCTTTCTCTTATTTTTATTTAGGCGGTGTCCTTTTTCCTTAGTTTTGTTAAGATTGTTTTGTACATAATTAGGTCATGAAATTGAATAGAACAAGATTTAAAAGAGATTAAGATAAAAGCTCTAAAATTAAGTGGACGATAATGTACCCTTTTTTTCTTTTAAATTTATATTTTGCATCATATGCATTAGATTATGTTAAATAAATCTGTCAAATTCTGCCAATTTTGTGGGGAATTTTGGGGATTTTGCATAATTAGGATTCATGTAAAATAATAACAAAATTGTTAAAATAATAATGAGAATATTTTCTAAATCTTGCCAAATTGTGGGAGATTTAGAAGATATTTTAAGAAATAAATAAATAATAAAATTGAATAGTAATCAGAATATTTTCTAAATCTTGCCAAATTGTGGAAGGTTTAGGAGATATTTTAGGAAAATAAATAAATTATAAAGATATAATAATAATGAGAATATTTTCTAAATCTTGCCAAATTGTGGGAGATTTAGAAGTTATAAAAAAGGAAATAAAATAAAAATTAAGTAAATTTGTTAATATGGAGAAACTCAATTATAAAAGTAATAATAAAAATAATTAAAAGGTAATTTTAGATTTTGCCAATTTGTGGGAAGTCTAGAAAAATCATTAAAAATATGGTCTTGCCAATTTGTGGGAGACTAAATATAATCAAAATTCAAAAACTAAAAGTGAGATTTGTAATAAAGTTAATGAATAAGAATAATCCAAGGGATGTACGAGTGGTAGTTCCTTGGAGATATTTAATTTTCTAAATTTTTTATCAAAGTGTGAGGAAATCGAAGACCATTTAATTAAAAGAGTAAATTTAACAATCATGAATTTAGAGGATTAAAAGTGATAATTAAGGCTATAAGGTTAATGTTTAGTTAAATAGTACTGTCTTTTAGACAGGCGTTGTAGGGGTGCTAATACCTTCCCTATACGTAATCGAACCCCCGAACCTAAAATTTGGTAACAAAGACCAATGTTTAATCATTATTAATGAGCTTAATTTCACATTAAGAACACATTAAAATGGTTAATCAAACTTAGGTGGCCAATCACACCTAAAAAAAAGATTGGTGGCGACTCCTTTCAAATGCGCCTAGCGCTCAGATCTCGCGATTTGCACGTTACGACTCACGTCATACAAGATAGTCTTAGTTTTTGGGAAAGGGAGTTTGTTTCATGAGACAGCGATTTGTTTTTGCTCATAGCTAGGTTAGCTTGGTATGTTATGTTATGGATGTTGAAGCTAGTAATGTGTGGTAGATGGTCTTCCATGTTTGTTTGTAATCCCAAACTCCTTTTGGATTTTCTTTATTAATAAAATTTTGAATTTATTTTGTCAAAAAAAATTCAATAGACAAGGAGTAACAATCAGTTTTCACCTAATTGAAGGGAAAATAAGCTAAAGGTTTTTGTTCACGAGAGGGTTTCCAATAGCAATTAAACACAATTGAACGACATACCTATGTAACTAATTACGGCTTAAGCAAATTGTAAACTATCCATCATCTACCTAATTTTATTAGGCACTGATATACAATGCTACCTTATTTATCAAGGACTATATCTAATCTAAATTTAGCAAGTCTAATTTCCTAGGCTACAAATCTTTAATCGGTCGAATAAGTCACTCGCACAAACATCATGCATGGTAGCCAATCAAAGTGTTTTAAGAATTAGAACAAGAAAGAAGAAAAATAGACGGAAGCATCCCACTTACGGAATAAAGTTGAAGTTTTTATTATGTTAAATTTTCGAAGGAAATCCATTCTATATAAAATTTTTGTTTGGCAATTGGCATCAAATAAAATTCCATTTTTATTATTGTAAATTTGTAAAAGGGTAAAACCGGAAACATATGGGTTAATGGGCTTATCGAAGGAGTTTTGAGGCCCAATTATCTTCGCAATTAAACCTCTACCGTGCACTCTGCTTCTGCGAAGCGAAACAAAAGCGGGGGATCCATTTTTGGTTTTGCAGAGAGAAGGAAGATTTCATTTCCCCAAATTCCAATACCCTCCGCCGCGGGCGGTGGCTCTGGTCTATCTTCTTCCGTTCCGTCTTTGTTTCTGGCTGACACTAGTTTAGCATGGCAAGGAGAGAGGAGAAAAAGGCCAAGAAGAATCGTGGCGAAGAAGAAGAAGTAGGGATGGATCGATTGAGCGATCTTCCAGACGGAATTCTTCTTCACATTCTTTCCTTCGTACCATCAACCTGGTACTGCGTTCGAGCCAGTGTTCTGTCCAAGAGATGGAAGAATCTGTGGGCTTCTCTTCCACACCTCTTCTTGCACAGTTGGGAAACCATGGACAATTCATCGTTCAAGCAATTTGTACTCCACGTCTTGGCCAATCGCGACAATCTCCCTGTCACCAAATTTGCTTTCGATTACGGATGGGAAGATAAGTCAATCCTCACTAGAATAATTGACTATGCCGTGTCTCATGATGTGCAGCATTTTAGCGTTTGCTTACAAAAAGGATTAGCATCTTTGTCACTCTTATTGCCTCTCCTCAATACTTGTCGGTCCTTGAAATCTCTCGAGTTGAAACATATTAATGACCTACATCTATTGAAAGATCTCACTCTTCCTAGTTTGGTCACTTTATATATCTCTGATTGTGGTTTTAGGATGTATAGTGGAAATTCAATCGACCTCTTTGCAGGGCTCTGTAATCTCCAGAGTTTGCAACTGTCTAACTGTAACTTGAAAGAAGTCAGAGAGAAAACATTTAAAATTACCGCCCCTCAACTTGATACCTTGACCATAACTATAAAAGCTTCTTATGCCTATTGTAAGATTGAGATTGTTGCCCCAAAACTCCGGTTTTTCAGTATTGGAAGCAAGTTTCCTGGTGTGAAATTCTCCAATCTGGACCTTCCACAGTTGGAAGTCGCGGACATCACTATGCCTTGTCCCTGGGCTGGAACGTTTATGGACTTGAGTCGACTGTTTCACTGCCTTTATAATGCACACTCTCTCGTGCTTTCCTCCAACATCATTAAGGTACATTTACATTTTTTTTTCTCTTCTGTGGAGCTTATGCGTTTCTTTTGTAATGGAATTGACATGTCTCTCACGATTGATTATAATATAGCGGCTCGAGTATACTTCTGGATTAAAAGATGAAGCATCTCCCTTTATCAGGTTAAAGTCTGTGAAAGTAAAATGCCCTGACTGCTCTATGAGCACTTTCAGTATACCTGTCAAGGTGATGAACTATTTTGGAGAAAACATAACAGTTGAGAACATTGAAGCCTGAAGAGGTATTTACAGGGTGCAGTGCTTAATATTTATAATTTCTTATTAATTTTTGTTCTTCCTGGTCTTATTTTTATCTACTAACAGACAGATATAAGATGATTCATTGGTGTCTTAGACTGTAGGTGATTTAGCACTCAACTAACATAATTTTAATCGAGTTTAGTTCCCTGCGTTAGTTTTCCATCCTGCCTTTAGTAAATTTTGCTTGCTCCCAGTTTCCCACCCTTTTGGATGTGTTGGTTGGTTACTAGTTAAAATGATTTACTTGGAGGCTTGGAATAAGGTTAATGAATAAAAAATTTCAATAGCTGATAGAGAATTTAAATTCTATGAAGTCTGATACTTACCTCTAATTTTAATATCCAATGGCCTAATGAGGTTAGAGATTTCTTAGCACAGGATAGAATAGATATGTCCATTATGGCACTAAACTCTAGATGATATGTCTCGTCTAAACTAGATATTTGATGATGAATGATCTAGCAATTGCATTTTGTGAAACTTTGTTTTACTTGCCACGTTAATTTGTTGAAATGCAATTCAAGATCATTCTATATACCTCACAATGTGATAAATTACCTTGTTAATGGTGACAGCATAACACTTTGATTCATTGAAGAGATAGGTTTGTATATTTTGTTCTTCCTTTTTATGAGGCAATTTTTTCTTTCTTCATTTCTTATTTCCTCATACTCATGTGATCAATGCTTGCATTAAGGATTTTCCTTAATATTCAGTTTACTAACTTGTAATTTTCTATAACCCCATGTGAAAAATGTTGTTAGATGGTTGGTATTTTGGATCTCATTGAGATTTATGTTATCCACCCAACTAAGTCATAGTTCATCCATGCTTTTGCTTTCACCTAATTTCAGTTGTCTTGTGGAGGTTTGGAATATGTTTAATAGTCAAAAGTCAATAATTTTGAGTTCAGGACTTGTATGTTGTTCTATTTAATTGACGGTACATCATGTACTATTATCTGTCTTGAGGTATGGAACAAGAACTGAGATTCAATTTAGTGATGTGTGAATTCACTGCTTTGAATGTTTACTGCTGTGATTTTGCTTGCTTTCGATTACTATGAAGTGATTTTCAGAATGTTGTCATACTTCTTAATTCATTTATTTATGATTATGATGCAATGCTCACAAATTTTACTATAATAAAGTTCTAAGGTGATCAATTGCTCTTGTGTCTGTCTGAGTGAAAATGAGTAATCCATCACTTGTAATTTACTAACGAGTGTTTTTCATCAGGGGTCATATACTTCTTCAAGCTTTGGTTTCTCCTGGTGAAAACAATGTTGCAGCAGCTAATGATCAAGATCAAGTGGAATTGAAGGCCACTCCTGATGCTATATCTTACTTTTTTTTGAGATCCTGATGCTTTAATGATCTAAACATGATATTTTGTGAAGGTCTATATTAATATATTGTTTTAGAATTTAGATGGACTTAAATGGTTTTTGGTGGAGCGGAAAATTATCTTAGTTTATATATCAGTAAAGTAATGTGACTTAATGACTCACAAGTCGTTATCTTTCTGTTTGTATCAATGACTAAAAAACTAAGGAACTTAGCTTTATCCAAAGTTTAATTTTACTCCTTTTTTAAGGGATGTTTAATTTTACTCCTAATTATAAAGCATGTGGGATTTTAAATTGACAGAAATATTAATGACTCTCAAGCCCTTTTTAATTTTCATTTAGGAGAGTAATTTTGATTTATATCTAAAATAGAAATTATACTACTCAATCTTTTACGATGCCATGGCCAAGAAACAACAGGAGAAAATGGCGGGAACGCAATCTTGATTGTTTAAATGATGCATTGGGCCAAAATATGGACCTCACGGATGGGGGAAGTTTTATTGGGCCATCAGCTATAGGCTTTATTTTTTTTGCTGGGTCGGGTGAATGTGACAGCCCAAAGCATACTTATAAATGGGAAAAATTCGAATCATATTTTTATTTTTCACTAAAGCAACTGGTAATATTTAATTTAATGTATCAATATGGCCTAGAGTTTGAATTTTTTTTTTTGGTGAAAAGGGTACTGCCATTAATTAAATATAATGAAAGGATCTAACAACACCATGTCCAGCTTCATCCAAGAGAAGCAAATTGGAAATACAATTAGGAGGTTCTTCAAAATAAACAACAGAATCCCTAAAATTGTTACACAGAAGATTGGGTCCAAATTTAGCCAATGCATCACCACAAGCATTAGCTTCTCGAAAAGCATGCAGTACCTTGATCTCTTGAAAGTCATCCAGCAAATACCTGCAATCGTTGATCAAAGGAAGCAAGAAGAGATTAGAAGCTGATTCCACACTTCCTTTAATACAAGATATAACAGCCGTGCTGTCCACTTCAATTTCAAGTTTATGAATCCCAAATTGTTTTGCTAATAACAATCCATCACGTAAGGCCCACAATTCAGCAATCATATTCGAATTATGACCAAGGAATCTAGCAGAACCTGAGACCCAATTAGCCTTAGAGTCTCTAATGATACAACCAATACCTGCTTTACCCGGGTTCCCAAAGGAAGAACCATCCGTATTTAATTTGAACCATCCCAAAGGTGGGGTTTTCCATTTCACTAGGACACAATCAGCAATAGGACATGCTTTGAAGCCACCAGTAGAAGCAAAAAATTCAGCAACCTTTGACAAGGCAAGAGGAACAACACTAGCCACAATCCTAGGATTATTAAAAACCCAACTATTTCTTAAACACCAAATCTCCCACAAAATATGAACAACAATAAGAGAAAAAGGGATA
>AWWV01010163.1:0-20008 GCA_001974805.1 Corchorus capsularis
TTTGAATGTTCTAACTCAAAACCAATCTATTTCAATTCTTACTTTGTTAAATGTCAAAGAAAAATTAAAAAAAAAGGCATTGTTTTTGAAAGGACTTCGAATTTTCGATGTAGCCAACAAAAGCCCTTTTCTTGGACTGACCAAAAGAACGAAGTGAAGGGGGCAAACTTTAATCACCTGACCGATGATGATTCTATTCTCAGCATCCCAAAAGAAAGAACTGGCTTTTAGGGTTTTTTTGTTCCTCCTTTATTTATTTCTTTATCATCTAATAAAGCCTACAACCCAATCATCTCATTAAAAATAGCCTGCATTAATATGATTATTATTATCTAGAAATATAAATATTGATTATTGAAGTAAGCTTTCAAAGAATCGGTTTTTTTTTCCCAGTATTGAGTCGGTCAAAAGTGAGCCCTGCACTGCAGGAATCTTCTTGTTTTAGTGCCCATCATATTATAACTTCTTTAGTTTACTAGTAATTCATTTATTTCTCCCCGTTTATCTTAGTTGTCTTTCTTTCTCTTTCTCCCCATTAATATTTTAATCCTACACAAGAAAAAAGTATCATCAAAAATCCTGCAGAATGCCTCTCATTCATGTATTGTTCGGAAGATATATATATATATATATATATATATATATAGCAGAAGTTGGACATAAAGTGAAATTGCCTTGCTTGATATTCATATTCTCTATATATATTTCGCCTTCTATCAGTCCTCTTAAGATTCTTTTGCTGTCAAGTTTTAAACAATCTAATTCTGATCGGAGGGTTTTATCAATAGATATTTGACTGTCAAATTCTGTTTTTCATGTTCTTTACATTAGAATTCAGACCCCATTGTTAATAATTAGTAATATCTTTCCCTAGATCTGGTCAAATGACACCAAAGATGGAAATATTTTAACTTTTCTTTGACATTTAACAAAGTGAGAACTGAAATAGATGGGTTTTGGATAAGAATATTCAAAATGTTCTTCCTTAATTCATGAAAAAGATGAGTGTTTGATCTTTTATTAAGGAGAGAGAAATATTTTTGGTGTTTGTGGAAAAAAAAATCAGATTTCTTTTTTTATTTTTTAAAAATAAATTTCAATAAAATAAAATATATTAAAATAAAATATTTAAATTTTATTCCACGTGTCACTTGCCATCAGTAAAAAGACGACGTTAGTGCCGCGTCAGCATATTTGACGGATGTGTCACGGTTCGCTAATGTAAGGAACCTTGGGTGATAGGTTCTGATAATAGAGGGACGAATTTGTAAAAAAAAAATAAATGGACAAAAATCAACATTTCGTATAGTAGAGGAGCTCCGGGTACTTTTACCGTACTTAGCTAGCTTTTGATTTAAAACCCCTTCTCATCTTTATCTTTTGTAAAGATACCACTATGGTTTTTATTTCGATCAATGTAACCCCTTGGGCCAACATTCAAAAACCCAATCCAGCCCAAACATGAATAGTAAATACCCGAAACTCAAACAAACGCCCAAAAACTCCCCTGCCTGATTTTGGCGGGAATCTTCAGAAAACGCCTAAAAACCAGGTAACGACCACATCTCCAAATCAAATTTATTTACCCATTTATAGATTAGAAAAAACAAAAATGTTAAACACTTGACAAATCTCAAACATTCGAACTTCCACCACTGCCTCCTCCGTCTGCAGCACTCTTCAGCTCTTCTCTATAAGCTACAATCACCTTTTAACAAAAAGATTCACCACCACATCACCCGTTTGATAATATTCTTCAAAGAAACCGATTATGTTCGTGATTAAGAGAGATGGGCGTCAAGAACCGCTGCAGTTCGTGATTGAAGATGCTAAGTTACGGACTAAGCAAGGATCTTTGTGATGCGGTGCTTGTGGCTCAGAAGGTCTATTTTGGGCTCTATAATGTTCCTTAGTCAGCTACTGAAACCGCTGCTGTGCTGCTTTGTATAAAAAGAAGTCCATTAAAGTTGGCTCACTTATGCTACTCCAACCCTTTTTAATGCAGGAATCCCACAGACTCAAGTATGATTTGGATTTGGTTATGTCACTTCTTATCTCTTTGTTAATCATAAATTGTTCCCTTTTTTTTTTGTTTTTCTTTTTCTTCATATATTTTCCAATGTAATTTTTTCTTTTTCAATATTGCAGTTGAGTAGCTGTTTTCTACTTAGTTTGAAGGATAACAACTTTGACAGCATATATGATACTCTGAAAGAATGCGCTGTTATTAGCAAATCAGCTGGAGGAATTGGTCTCTCCATTCATAACATATATGCAACAAGCAGTGATCTTACTGAAGCAAATGAGACTTCCAATGGCATTACTGAAGCTGTGTTCTGATATGAACTTTATTTCCAAAATAGGTGCATTTGCTGTATATTTGGAACCATGGCATGCTGATATATTCAAGTTTCTAGATCTCAGAAAGAGCCATGGAAAGGTACTGACTGTTAGATGTTGTCAAGCTAATCTATAGTACTGCCACTTTGTATAACTTTTCAGGTAAGTTATTGGAATTCGTCAGTTTATTTTTACCAGGATTCTAGTTGTAGTAAATCAACTCTTGTTCTTGCTTACAGGAAGTGTTCAAGTTCTAGTATATCTATTTTATGCTCTTTGGTTTCCAGATCTTTTTTTGGAAAGAGTTCAAGTTGATAGAAAATGGTCCTTTTTCTCTCCTTCTGAAGCTCCTGTCTAGCTGATTGTTAAGGTGAAGAGTTTAAAAGATTGTAGACTCAATATGAAAAACAGGTTACGTGACCATTTTCTATATTGATGAGGAAATTGTCTTTACATTATTGACTGCATTTAGCTCTTAAATGTGGTAAATGTTGTTGTACCTGTCAAGTTTGTTGGTTGTTATATTTGTTGTTGAGACCTTAGGGCGAGGCAAGATGTCTTATCCCTGCAAGGTTTGAGATTTTAATTTCCCAGATTGAAACAGGGGACTCCTTACATGCTTTTCAAGGCAGTCTTTTTTTTTTCATGAATTAATTTGGAACTTGATATGACTTTACAGTATCTCTACTTTTTGTGTACTTTTGTGATGCATGCTCTTTTGCCCGTATAAAGAGATATGGAATAAATAAGGAGTTGAAGGGTATTTATTTACAAAAAATCTAGTACTTTAACTTCATTTCTTTTCCTTAAGGGAATGCTTCAGGTAGACATGCAGGGTATAAAACCATTAGATCACTGGGACTGGGATGGTCTTAGAGAAATGATATCTAAGAATGGAGTTAGAAATTTTCTTCTTCTAGCACTTATGCCAACTGCATCAACCAGCCAGATTCTTGGCAACAATGAGTGCTTTGAGCCTTACACCTCTAATATCTACCGTCGCAGGGTTCTAAGGTTTTCATTTTTGTAGCTATTTGGCTCTTCAAAACATTGTTCTGCATCTGTCCACAGCTAATACCCTTTTGTTTTCAGCAGTGAATTTGATGTGGTGAACAAGCAACCTGCTTCATGATTTGACTGAAATGGGCCAACGGTGTCATGCTTTAAAGAACAAGATACTACATCACAATGGCTCAGTTTCTAAAGTACCACAAATACCTGACAAGCTGGAAGCTATCTACAAGTACATATATCTTGGTTCGTATCTATTCTTCTTCTTTTCCTCTTTTTTCTGCCTCATAATGCATCTTATTATTCTAAGCTAGTATTGGCATCTAATATCAGGACTGTGTTGGAGATCAAGCAAAAGGCTCCAGTTGATGGCTGTTGATCGGGAATGTTATATAGATCAGAGTCAGAGTTTGAATATTCACATGGAGCAGCCTGATCCTTGAAAGCTAACTTCCTTGCATTTCTATGCTTGGTATAAGGTTTCATTTCTTTATGAACCTTAAGAGTTTACCACTGTCAACAGCTAATTGAGAAAAAAAAAATCTAATTGTTTTAGGGGATTGCTAATGCTTGATATTTAAATTACTTAACATTTGATGAGCTTTCCTGCCGTTGCGTCATTCCATGATTTAGCGCTTTGCAGAAATTCAACAACTTGTATATATAAACAGTATTCATCTTTTAGTTCCTGTGTAGTCTTTTCTTGTATAGATAACATAGATTCTCATATGCCTTTCTTTTTGCTTATAGGGTCTGAAAACAGGAACGTACTATCTGCGAAAACATTCTGCAGCCAATGCCATCAATTTTCCTGTTGATACTTTTGTTCTTAAGAATGTAATTTTCTTTCTTTCCTTTAATAATTCATCTATAGGGGAGTGGATCTGGCATTACGAAGTTGAACCATCAAGAAAAGTCATGTGAGAAAAATGTTGAAAATTGAAAGGAACCTGTTTTCATGACAACTCAAATTTATATCCACATAACTTGTGATGGATATATCTTTTCCCTCTTAATTTGCTTTTCCTTTTAAGATTTCATACTGGACATGAAGAAATACTTGTACCTTACAATCAAATTGGAACACTAAAAATTTTCTCCTCTGACATACTTGTCAACAAAATCTAATTGTAACTTCAATATATGTTATTGACACAATATTTTGGTTCATTTGTGTTGAAATACAGGAAAATGCTAAGCTGGTGAGCAATGATGTCAATACCTACATTACACAGGCTGTATGTTCATAGCAAAATAGAGAAGAGTGCATGGCTTGTGGGAGTTGGTACTCTTATTTGTCAAATTTTAAAGTAAAAATCGTATTGACAGATGAGAGCAGTGGATCTTTATTTCTTAAGCATGAATCACCTTCAAAATGAAAATGAGGAGATACTATGGTGTAAGTATTGATCTGCTCATCTTGAAACTACAACATAGTCTAGCATATATTCTGTATAATCTGCATACCCTTTTTGCATGATTACTTGGGTGGCTCCTGTTCATGGGCTGTTGTGTCTTACTAGTATATAAATCTACAGTCTTTTTGTATATGTTGTAGAAGATAGTTTCCATCATAATATATAAAAGGTTCTTTTTTTTTTTTTTCAGTTGATGCTTGTTTTATTAGTGGTCAAATGTGTCATTAGTGTTATTATGAACGTCTTTTGTGTATGAGGATATCATGAATTCGTGGATTGCCTTATTTGGCCTTGATATAGGACTTTTGTGGGAAAATGTAGTATGTAATGTCATGAACAGTTGACAATCTCGATCCTCTAGTCGAGGGTTATCTGTTAATGAAAAGCTGGAACTGCTTTAGGGAAACTCTGCATCTTTTTGTTTGATTTTGAAAGGCATGTTAAATTTCTATGATGAGCTCTTTAGATTAAAATCTAATGGCAATAGGTATGAAGGCCTTTGTAATATTTAATGTTCCATCATACTCCAAACTTCAACATGTATATTTTATCATCACTTAATACTTCCAAACTCCACCATAGAGATCATGGCCACTTCCATTTGGCTTAAATTTCATGGGCAAAGATAAAAGCTTTTATCTGGCTTAGGTGTAATGCCAGATTGCAGAACTTAAACCAATAATAGATGAAGGAGGCCCTTTTTGCGTTCAAGTGTCTTGGATGACCTGAATTTTGTCGGTGTTTGAATTAGTTTACCACTATTGAAATGTTCTTTCATTAGTCTTAAATAATGCATTGCACGCATTGTGAATTGCCAGGCATTTCAAGCACTATTGCAAATAAATTGAGCTTCATTATAAAAAAATTTTATAAATTTTTCCAATTAGTAGTTGTTCATAATCAAAGCCGTCAATTTTGAAAATATTCAAGAACTAGGTTTGGTTAAAGGTTTTACTGAAAATTGTCTGTAGCACTTAAATGTTGATTATTTATACATGACTTAGACATGAACTGGAAAAAGCCAAAAGTTAAACCTTTTTGATTCGTCATGTTGTAAGATATGGATATTGTTCTTCTCTGTAAGTCAACTGAAAAGAATAGTATGAAGTTTGAACTTTGGATTAGGCAGATTTTTTCTTTAGATGCTTTGGAAATTTCCCTTGAAACCAACTGCCTCTTTCTATTGGATTCAAACAAGCAAGTTGCATTGATTGATGATGGTAAAATTTCTTCCTTCTTATTATTTTTTTATTCTTCTGTCTTTGATTTGATTGCTATGTAGAATCGTATTTCCGTTATTCTGATCACTTGACATTGCTAATTAGTGGATATATACTGAGTCTGATGTGGAGAATGATTTGATAGTGACAGCATCCATCAGCAGATCATCCAATATATGCGGCGCTGATAAGGAATCAGCCGTATAATAAGTAATTAAGATGTTTTTGGAACTATTATCTGGTAAGCACACTCTTTTCCAGCCCTCCCATTATAGGCAAAACTGAATCAGCACATAACTTGCATCAAGATTTCCGATAGTATGTGAAAATAAAATTTTGTCTTGAACACTTTAAAATCTCTATGGTTACTAGTTCATTTAGGCAGGATAAATACTCTAAATTAAACCTGCTGAGAGGCTGCATGTTAAGGGAAAAGTTTGATTATATGCTTGCAGCTGCTAATGCATTCTTTTAATTTCATTTTTTTCAGTAAATAGAGTAAATTTAGATGTTGGTGCTGTTAAATTTAACCAGGTTTGGTTCTACTTTTGATCTATCATTAGATTTAATTGGTGAACCAACTCAATAAACTAGCTGCTTTCTCACTTTTTTTCATTTTGGTACATGTGATAGTAGGCTACATAATGAGAGCTAGCTCTGTTTCATCCCATTTATCTTACTTTCCACTCAAGGATTCGAATTCATAACTTCCAAGATGAAGTTTTGAACTCTAACCATTGGAGTGTCCCTATGGAGACGTAGCTTTCTCACTTTATTCACGGTAATGTAGGACCAACCTTCTCTGTTATTCTGAAATGGCTGCGAAATTTGTAGTTATCCTCAGCCAGCCATATCTTTAGGTTTACAGTTTACTGAAGCTGAAATGTGTTTAAACTTTAATGTGGGGCTTACTTCTCACTTTCCAGGCTGTTTTAGCTTCTAGCTCCAGATGTTCCGGAAGTCATTTTCGTTTAATCAATGAAAAGGACTTCTTGGCTGAGGCGTATAATCACCCAACTTGTTTTTCTTATTTGCTCTCTTGATATTACTTCAAGTGTAAAAGGAACAATTATACAACTTCCCAACTTTTCCATCCCTTTGATTCCATTGGTCCAAATGCATCGCATTCATGACAAAGACAACTTAGATTGTCGATAACTTTCTGCTTAAGATCACATGTTAGTCGTTTCAGGAATCATCACCTGCAAAAGAAAGTTTGGAGTTTTTATTACTTGGCAATTCCAAGTTACGGCCAGCAGCAATGCCAAAGGTGAGGGCAAACAAGAAACTGATCATATTACAAGTCATTTTCAGGATTGATGGGAAGTATTACAGCCAATCTTTGCAATCTTAAATCTCATTTCTTCTTTGCTTTTTGCAGGGTGCTTGTAAAGTGAGCCTTGTTTTTTTTTTTTTTCTACCGGGATTTCGGGAGTTAACAACCTTAAAACTTATGTGTAATTGCGGTGCGCAAAGCATGCGTGTAACTTGATGGGAAGTTTGACAAAACCAAAGTTAATTACAAGGCACCGCCGAACAATTATACTTTTGACTGGTGTTATGCTTTCCCTTTCTTTGACATTAAACCCTAAACCACTTTCACAAATGAAGGAGGGCTCCTTATCAATCACGGTTCATCCTTTTCAGAGCATTTCGAATTAAAATTCTAATATGATGTGAGAAATTGCAATGCTTTCTTAAAATATCAAGTAGATTGCCAAGTCATTGCACGACCTGTCGATGGAGTGTTGGACTTTTAATTACAGTGATCAGGAGATCAAACATAGTTCATCATTTTTAAAGCATTTCAAAGTAAAATCTTGAATGAGCTATGTCGATATGAGAAATTGTAATGCACTCTTAAATGTATAGGACATCGTGAGTAATCAACGCGTGACCTATTGATGGAGTATTGGATTTCATTTCTAGTACTCTTGTTTTAAGGGGGATTAGTCCTAAACAAAGCATAGAATACCCTAATCATATTTAATATTTAAAAAGAAAATTGGAGATTGGAAGGGGGGTTTTGACAATCATTTGCTTGAATAAAGTTTTGAAGGAGGTTTTTCTATTTCTAGATGGAACATAACAATCAACTGCCAATTGCAAAAACTCAAGGCCAAAGTGGAATTATGAGTGTATTTCTAAACCAAAAGAGGGGAAAGAGACCCCATAATTCATAATCATGAACAACGTGGTATAATAATAGAGAAAAAAAGAATAGGTGGGCTTTGATAGTGAAAGGCCGGTGATGATTTTGATTAAAATGTTGAGATACAACGAACTTGACCACAAATTTGCACATCCTTTAGTTGAAAAAATAGTGCAAAGTGCTTGGAGCGGCTTATAGTGATCTCTAGCAAGTCATAGCAAATTTGACTCTTTCAAGGGTTTTTGTTTTCTCTTTCTTTAGCTTTACTTTTGGGCCAAAAAAAAGGAAAAATTGTTATGGTGCACCGTCCATATGCTGAGCTGCAAAATAATGGGTCATTTTCAAATAGATTGTTCATGGTCATGAAGAAGAAACAAGTGACCCTCAAATCAGCACATTTTTTATTTTGTGTTTGAGATTTGGCTAACGGCGCCTGATGAGGATCATATCTTTGACATTGTTAGTTCAGAGTTATCTTTTTCTACAGAATCAAGATTGGTCTACTTGTCAAAGTGACCAATTGGTTTGATCAAATCAAGTAAGGCATGCTGATGCCAAAAAAAAAAAATCTAGTATGCTTTTCTTTTATTTGGAAACACGACGATTTGAATCTGAATTTTTTTTATATGTATATGTAGGAGAATATACATATCCATCTATCATTGAATCAAATATTCAGCTGCGGCGATAAGATTTTATTAATGTATATAGGCCATCGAAAGAAAATGACATTTGATATGCTCACTTCCACAACTTATTTTGTGGGGTGAAACTCTTAATTCCAAAAGAAATGGAGCATTGCTACTTTGACTAAAATGTTCGAGTGGAGTGGAAATTGGGGTAGAAAGTACATTATCCCAAATTTGACGTCAATGTTTCCTTTGCTTTTTTACTAAAAGTAGAAGTATCAAGTATGGAGTGAGATAAAGGTTTTGGCATAGATATATTTAGTAAGTATAGATTGCACCGATTAGATAAGAGGATGAAAATCTCCTTAGCGATTTTGACGTTTTTACAATTGTACATAGGTTAAAATTTAATTTCCATTTTTCTTCGTAAAATTTGAGATTTTGCGATTGAATTTAGATAATACGTATTGTATTGTATATAACACCGACCAAACTTTGCATAGGTTAGGCGACTTACTAAGGATAATTCTATTCTTAAAGTGATGCCGAAATAGTTAAAATTTGAAATTTCATTTTTAAAATCTTAAAACGAAATCTTGTGACGAGGACTTTCCACGTGCAAAGTTACTCACTCATGTCACTTCTATTTTCAAAGTCAAATCAAAATAGTTAGAATTTGAGATTTCATTTTGAAAATCTTAAAAACGAAATCTTGTGATGGAAACATAAGATTTATGGGATAAGATCACCATTGTTATAGTATTTTTTTTAGGGCAAAGAGGCCATAGACATATTTGTGTCACAAATATTAAGAATACAACTATTGATCTCACCAAAATTTTGCTTGGAGATCTTGGACCACTGAGATCGGCAAACCTTTTCTTTTCCATAAAAGTAGAATGTATGGAGCATATGGCGTTACACGAATGTTCTTCTTTTTTCCCCTTCCAATTGTGTATTATAAATTACACTTACGAGGTGATTGAGATTGGGGGACCATTGTTATATATCTAGTGTGATGTTTATCTTTTAAGTGATTGGATAAATGTTCTTTTCTTTTAGGATCTTTGACAATGATTTGGCTATTTGTTGTAAATCATCGAAACTATAGATTAGGATATGATTTCTTAGGATAATTCTTTTTGATCTTCCAATTTGTCCCTCCAACTTGACTCTCTTAATAATTAAGGAAATAAATTAAATACAGGTTTAGTCCCCCTTAAATCCATGTTTAGCCCCTAGTTATAAATATGGAGAATTTGAGGGTAAATCCCATTAATTTTTTTTTTTGGTATCTCATCCGGTATCCAGGGCTTTACCCTGACTAATCCGGATCCAACCCGCGTCTGATAGAAAGATTAATGAAAGGAGCAAAAAGTGTATTTCATTAATTCTAAATATTCTGTTTATATACAAGTTGATACAGTATGGTTAACTAACTTAAGTATAACTGCTAAACTAACCATACTAATTAAATCTGAACCATACAAATAACAAACTTAACTAATATAATCTAACATCCCCCCTCAAACTGGTGTGTAGATATTCAAAACACCAAGTTTGCTGAAAGAAGAAAGAAACATTGTTGTAGAAAGACCTTTAGTGAAGCAATCTGCAAGTTGGTTTCTGGATCACAACATGGCAATCCAACTCTATGTGTTTAGTCCTTTTATGAAAGACAGGATTTTGGCCAAGATAAATAGCTGATTGATTGTCACAAAACAATGGAATTGGCAATTTTACATGAACTTGCAGATTCAGCCAAAAGATATTGCAACCATTGTAATTCGCAAGTAGTAGTTGCTAGTGCCCTGTACTTTGCCTCAGTGGAACTTCTACTCACAGTATTTTGTTTCTTGCTTTTCCATGAGATTAAAGATCCCCCAAGCAAAATGCAAAATCCTGTAATAGATTTCCTTGTATCAAGGCAAGTCCCCCAATCACTGTCAGAAAAAGCCTGTAATTTTAAATCATTCATAGCAGGAAAGAACAAACCCTGACCAACAGTCCCTTTTAAATATCTCAGCACTCTATGCACTGCCATTAAATGAACATCAGTAGGTTTATCGAGAAACTGAGCAAGTTGCTGCACTGCAAAGCTCAAATCTGATCGAGTAGTTGTTAAGTATTGTAGCTTGCCTACTAATTTTCTGTAAACAGTAATATCCTCTATTTGTATTCCTTGTTCCTTTGACAGCCTTGTTTCTGGCAAGATAGGTGTTGGACTAGGTTTACTTTCCATAAATCCTGCATCTCTAAGCAAATCTAAGGTATATTTCTTTTGACACAAATTTATACCCTTACTTGACCTAGCTATTTCAAGTCCAAGAAAGTATTTAAGTTCTCCTAAATCTTTAATGGTGAACTCATCATGCAAATACTTCTTTACTCTAGTAATCTCATCCAAATCATTGCAGGCTAATACAACATCATCAACATAGACTAATAAGGCTATAAAAATATTACCATTAGTCTTTGTGAAAAGTGTATGATCTGCTGCAGATTGCTGAAAACCATAATGAAGCAATGCCTCTATAAGTTTAGCATTCCATTGTCTACTTGCTTGTCTTAGACCATATAATGACTTCTGCAGTTTGCATACTTGATTCGTAGTACTTGTATATCCTTCTGGCAACCTCATATAAACTTCCTCATCTAGATCTCCGTGTAAAAAAGCATTATTTACATCGCATTGATGTAAATACTAATTTTTAGCAGCAGCCACTGTTAAAAGAGTTCTTACAGTGGTCATTTTAGCTACAGGGCTAAAAGTATCCATGAAATCGACCTCCTCTTGCTGTGTATATCCTTTAGCAACCAGCCTAGCTTTGTATCTCTCTATGCTGCCATCTGCTTTCCTTTTTATTCTAAAGACCCATTTACACCCTATTGCTTTCTTATTTGCAGACAATTCCACTATTTTCCATGTATTATTTGCTTCCAAAGCTTCTATTTCAGCTTGCATAGCCTTTTGCCAATTTGGATCTCCTGCAGCCTCTTTGTAGGTCTTTGGCTCTTTATCTTGATCAATTGTAACAGCAAACGCTTGATGTTTAGTAGACAAATGATTGTATGAGAAAACCTTGTCCAGTGTATGTGGACTAGTCCTTGTGACTGATCCACATTTGTAAGAGGCTAAGTATGGAGGCTTTGTTTTGATTCTTGAACTTCTTCTGACACTTGAATTTGGATTGGAAGGTATATTGGGAATTTCTAAGTTGACATTTGGTTGTGTAGCGGTTTGTGGTTGTGTTTGAGAAAATTCTGGAAAATTTTGTGGATGAACAGTTTGAACTTGTTCATCATGTTCATCAGGCTGATGAACACTTTGTTGAATTGGACCTATTGATCTATCAGATGTGTTTTCTGCACTGATATTGAATTGTGTTTCAGCTTCAGTTGGTCCTGATCCGTGCATATGCTCAGCCAAAGGATCAACTCCAGTGCTAATTTCTGGAAAATAACTAACAACAGGAAGAACAGGTGTTTGTGCAGCTTTTTGATTTTCTGCTTGCAAATTGTTAGTTTTAGGGAAATATGGAAAAATATGCTCATAAAAACTAACATCCCTGGAATGAAACACTTTATGAGTGTTTAAATCATATAGTTTATAGCCCTTAATGCCAGGTGAAAAACCTATAAAAGTAGACTTTATAGTTCTATTATCAAACTTGTTTTGCACATAACAATGATTAGAAGCATATGCTAAAGATCCAAAAACTCTTAGAACACTATAATCAGGTGGCTTAGAGAATAAAAGCTCATAAGGTGAAACATTATTAGTGACAGTACTAGGAATTCTATTTATAATGTGAACAGCATGAAGAATGCATTCCCCCCAGAAACCTATAGGCAAATTCGATTGGAATCTTAAAGCGCGTGCAACAGTTAAAATGTGCTGATGTTTCCTTTAACTATGGAGTTTTGTTGAGGAGTATAGACATTAGAGAGTTGATGAATTATACCTTTTTCTTGATAAATGCAGGTACATCAAATTCCTTGCCATTGTCAGATCTGACACATTTAATAGAAGCTTGAAACTGTGTTTGAACATATTGAACAAAGTCTTGCAAGATTTTTCTGGCTTCTGACTTATTTTTCATTAAGTATACCCATGTGAATCTGCTGTAATCGTCTACTATAGTCAAAAAATAAACTGGCCTTTGTAAGTGGGTGCAAAGTTGCCTCCCCATATATCAACATGAATCAAATCAAATACAGAAAGAGAAACAGTTGTACTATTAGGAAAATGAAGTCTCTTCTGTTTAGACATGTGACAGATGTCACAAGGATCAACAGAAGTAAATGAAGGAAATAGAAATTTTAGCCTAGAAAAAGAAGTATGCCCAAGTCTGTTATGCCAGAGAAGACTTTGAGCATCAGATTAACTGTTTTTGAAACTGAAGAAATAAAAACAGAATTAGAAGCAATTCTAGAAACAGGCTTAAAAACAGCTTTCATCTTGTAGAGTCCATTGGATTGTTCAGCAATTCCAATCGTTCTCCATTGTTTGATATCCTAAATCACACACATGTTAGAGATACTAATACAACGACAATTAATATGAGATGTGAGTTTCCCAACCGAGACCAAGTTAAAAGTAAAGTGGAACATATAAGACATTATACAAAAATAAAGAATCATTGAGTTTAACAGTGCCTATATGAGTGACTTGAACTTTAGCATTATTAGGCAAAGAAACATAAGCATTAGAAATAGGATAAAAATGAGTAAATGAATGCAGATTACAAGCTATATGATTTGTAGCTCCTGTGTCTATAATCCAATCATGAGAATTATGACTTGCATTATTAAAAACATTTAAAGAGACATGTGGATCAAATAAGGTAAAGTTATAAGTAATACCAGAAAAATCCATTGGAGGAATAGAAGTTGATGATGCTTGTACTGCATTAACTTGATGTTGAGGCTGAATAAGACCCATCAACTGATCATACTGTTCCTTGGTGAGTTGAAAACTGCCAACTGAAGAATTAAGTGCATTTGATGTAGAAGCCAATTGTGAAACAGAGTTAGGCATCATTGCCTGAGAATTTGCTAGATCAGAACCGTCAACGCAATTGGCAGCAGATTTCTTGAAATTAGGCTTAGAACCAACGGGATATCCATGTTTCTTATAACACCTATCCATAGTGTGCCCCTCCTTGCCACAAAAAGTACACATAGGACGTTTCTGATTAGGAAATTTCTTAACAAAAGTCTGAGAAGTCTTTACAGCCAAAGCAGCTGTGTCAACTGGAGCAGAAGGCAAGATCTTCCTTTCTTGTTGAATAACAAGATTAAAGACCTTGTTAATCGATGGCAAAGGCTCCATCATCAAAACTTGAGACTTAACTGTCTCAAAGGAATCATTAAGACCCTTCAAGAAGATAAGAACATAGTCATGTTCATAAAACTCTCTGAACTTCTTGAATGGATTACAAGCACAAGGATTAACACAAGAACAGGTAGGTAAAGGCTTCAAAATTAGCAACTCATCCCAAAGAATCTTTATTTTTGTAAAATACTGCTGAACATTCATCGATCCTTGACTAATGTTGAACAACTCAGCTTGCAATTTAAAAACCCTAAAGTAATTTCCTTGGGCAAAGTGAGATTGAAGATCAGACCAAATTTCTTTTGCAGAATCAATCCAGATAATGGATTGCGCAATCTGGGAAGAAACAGAGTGTATGATCCAAGAAGTGACCATATTATTGCACTCTGCCAATTGGAATAAGTAGCATCTGTAACAGCAGGAATAGGGATTGTGCCATCAACGAATTGCAGCTTGTTCTTGGATATAAGCGCCACTGACATGGCCCTGGGCCACTGATGATAATTGTTGCCATCCAAGACAGAAGAAACCAAAGCTAATGTTGGTGATTCATTCGCAGCAAGAAAATAAGGAGAATTCTCCTCTGGCTTGGAACTAGAAGCCCATGGATTCGCCATAGATGAAACGAAATAGAAGAAAGAAGACTGATAACAGTCAAAGAAGTCTGTTTGGCTAGCGAGAAAAAGCAAACAGAAAGAAAATATAAGAAAAAAAAAAATCTAAAAGAAAATGCGGAAAAGAAAATTCTCCTCTGATACCATGATAGAAAGATTAATGAAAGGAGCAAAAAGTGTATTTCATTAATTCTGAATATTCTGTTTATATACAAGTTGATACAGTATGGTTAACTAACTTAAGTATAACTGCTAAACTAACAATACTAATTAAATCTGAACCATACAAATAACAAACTTAACTAATATAATCTAACAGCGTCGCACGCCTGGTTATGGTGGGTGAGTCTCCCAACAGGGGCAGCTGCGTAAAATCCCTTGATTTTAGGGTTTTTGAAATTATGATAAGTTTTCTAATGATGACAAATTGGAGGGACAAGTTGGAGGGTCATGTAACAATGCTCGATTTCTTATTTGTTCTTTCCTTTTCTTTTTGTTACATATTTGTTCTTTTCCTTTATGCATTCACATGTTTTATTTGTGGCAAGATTTTTTAGCACAATTATCTTCCTGATTATTTGGTTCATTGATTGATAATTAAATTTCCAAATCCATACTTTATTTGCAATTGGATATGATGAGTTGGAATTGATTTGAATAGAAAATTCATGCATGCATCTGTCTTATATAGCTTTTTAATCAAATTTTAATTAAAAATCATCTTTCTTTCTTTTGCTACATAAAAATAATAATCTTTCTTTGATTACTCTATAAGTAACCTTTTAATTTGGCATTTGGTTTCACACAACTTTATTTTAAGAAATTGACAAGAAACTTCATTCAGCCCAACCCAAAAGCCATGAGATTTCAACTTTTGGAAAGTAATTCCCCCCGTGAGATATTTTTATTATTTCTTCTTTTTTTGAAAAATAAATATTACTTACAACATTTTTGCTTTTAAGGGTACTTTAAAGCTAACTCTTTTTTGGTGCCAAAAAAAAAAAAAGCTAACTCTTTTCATTGTTTTGAGGGTTTATACTTTATACTGCATCTCATTAGTGACAACAAGTTTGTAGTTTTATTTCAATTATCACATTTACTTTTTGCTTTCAATTTATTCTACATTCTTCACGCTTATGTTCCTTTTTTTTTTTTTTGTTGCTTATGCTCCTTATTTTGCTACTATGCAAGCATCATGTTCGGATATTTTGGGCCCATTTTTAACCTATCCATTCTAATTATTTCTTCATATTTATATATTTTTTATTACTAATTTCATGTGCGTTACACGTGACCCATCATATTTAAATTAAAAGAAAATTAAAATAATAATTGAAATTAATTATAAGAAGAGCTATCAAAAACTGACCCAAACTCGATAATCTGTCCAACCCGACTGAACCCGATTTGACCTAAGAAAATAAACAACCTGAACCCGTCCTATCCAGACCCGACAAACCCGTAACCCGAATGACCCGAGAAGCTAACCTGGATGACCCAAAAATTATATTATAAACTAAAATTATGTTTTATTCAATAAAATCCATATTGTTATAATTTTAACCATTCTAAATTATCATTTATTCAATAAAATTTGTACTATTGTTATAATTTTATGTATTATGGTTAAATTTGCTAAATTTCATTATATGAACAATTATGATATGAATAAATACTAAATCCGTTATATGAATAATTCATGATAAATTTATAATTAGTAATGATAATGAGTAAATAATAATAATTAATTAGTAATTTCTTGACAATTTTTTCTATTAGGAAATAACATAAATTTAGATATTATTTAACCAGTATTTATTTGAATACATACCCCACTTCATAGTTAATTATGTATTTAATATTCAAAATTAATTTATAAAGGGACACATGTCAACTCTTTAACCCCGTTTATGCAGTTTACTAAACTTCACTGATAGTGCATTGTAAAATAAATAAAACAATAAAGATATCAAACAAATTTAAGAATTAAACATACATTTAAGGCTGACCCAACTGATCCGAATCCTAGACCCGAAAAACCCAAAACCCGAATGACCAAAAACCCGAGTAACCTAAGGCCGAAACCCGAACCCGTCTGACCCTAGATCCAGCAGACCCAAAACCCGAATGACATGAACCCAGATTAGTCGAAACCCGAATGACCCAAGAAAATCATGACTTATTTGACCCATACCCAGATGACCCAAAACCCCGTCAAACTTGCCCGATTGACTCCTCTATTTTTTTTTTTTTGCCCCAACTCCTCTAACTTTATAAGTAAAACTAAATAATTGCATGTTACTATTCTTTTTATTTTTAAAAACTTTAAATTCTTGTTATACACTCCAATACATTAAACTATCAATACACACTGCAAAAATAGAATATGTTAATCACAATAATTAAATTTTAAATAAATTTTTAACTAAATTAGTTTAAAAAATATGAATAATTAAGGATTAGACAACTTATTTTAATTTTTAAACTTTATAATAATACTTTTATTAGTTTATATTATACTTGAAATGGGTCTAGACCTACCAGAAAATCTCCAATTTTTTAAAATTAAAATGGTAAAAAGAAAATATTTATAAAAATATTAAATGTAATTAAATAAAAATAGAGTTTTTATTAGATTAACGATAAATGTTTATTTCTAAAAAAAACTGTATAATTTAAATACTTTTAATATTTTAAAATTCTAATATATCTAATTTTTTAAAGTAAAATGATAAAAATAAAATTGTATAAGGATATAAGATTTAATTAAATAAAAAATAGAGTTTTTAGTTAAGTAAAACTATAAAACTATATTTAAAAAATACTAATATATATAAGTTTTTTTTTCTTCAAAATAGTAAAATGGTAAAAATTAAATAGTTATAAGGATATTAGATTTAATTAAATAAAAATAGAGTTTTTGGTTGTGTAAAACTATAAAAGTTAAAACAATATCATTTAAGAAATATATTCGAAAAATAAGAGTATTATGGGTGATTCAAAAATTATACAAAATGTCGTACTTTTTAATATAGTATAGATATATATTATTATTGTTTATACCTCAATCCACACTTGAGGATAAATATGTTTTTGACCTTGAGAAATTAAGATGTGTGGCTAGGATTTAATCTAAAAACCTAAGCTTATCAGGATTCAATGCCACCTTAATTCTAAGTTAGATAGGAAAAGGATTTATTTTCCTATTATTGTGCCTAAATTTAGTAAATAATTATTATTTTGTATTATTATTATTATTATTATTATTATTATTATTATTATTCTTAAGTTTGTGATCATGGTCAGATTAGAATTTAAAATCATGTCATACGACCTTCAGTTTTAGCAGAGATTTAATTCTTAAACGACGATCATATCTGATTATATGAGAAAACATGAGATGCCATGTCTAATCAAGATATGTGGCATGTCAAACATTATTTTACACTCTGGCGTAAAGGATGAGCCGACCATACCCTTTATTCAGTGGCTATCAGGTCAAGTCAGATATTAACTTTTAAATGTTGTTTAATTAAGGACAAAATGTCAAAGTTGATGGAATTAACTTAGGAGGACTGGTGCGATTTCAACAATGAACATACCATGATGATCCTTGAGCTCAACTGACCATCCTGGTCAAATTTCATCTTAATCCGACACAGTTAGGAAAACTTTGTCATGGTTTTCAATTAAAGACAGTTTGGGGAGAGAGGCCTTCACTAAGCAGAGCATGGCGATTTCGACCAAGACTCTTCCCAATGTCTTATTAGGCTAATCGCACATCGCTAGTGAAATATGGGCTTAATCCGACTTCGTTTGTAACTTTTCCGCGATTTTCAATTAAGGACACCAGCTCGGAAAAGGTCAAATTCAAGCATGATGATGCCATGTCCATAACGTCATATTATGGTTAAAGGCTAGTCAATTTCGTGCCTTGCCTTATGCGATCATTTTTGGTAACTTTTACAAGTCTTTAAATTAAGGACAAGTGGCTTTCTGCCTCGGTTTAGGCCATTTTCTTATTTGATCTCTATTAATTTTGAACCATGGGCTAAGTTTAGTCAAGTTATGCTTATTTTCGTGGTTTAGTGGTTCAAGGTGGAACTCAGACATGTTTTGGCTATTTTGCTGTCAAAACAGTTACATTGCGCAACACGAATGAAGCCCGGGTCATGCATGAATGCGTCAAGCAGGTCGTCTGGAAGTTGTATGACAATTAGCACTCAGCGTAGTTTCACATAGTGATTGGTGTTGGAAGGCATGTCAGACAATTCAACAATTTCCAGGAAGTTTCCTTGAATCGTCAAAGATCAAAGTCAAGCAAGATGTCATGGTCGGATGAAATCAGAATACTTGTTAACCAAGCAGAAAGTAGACCGTCGGCCTCCTACTCCAAGCCCTGGCCGCCCCCTATAAATAGGGACCTCCTCCATCAGTTTTCAACAGGCTTCAACACGCTTCATAACTTGCTCCGCGTAAAATCTCATTCTCTCAAAATTTTCTCAAGCTTCGTGCTTTCTTTCAAACTCTCTGCAGCAATGCTGCAATTGTTCATCGAGTTCTTACTCGTTTTTAAATATTTCCTTACTTCAGTCTTGTCTCCGGACATTTAAACACTCTCCGCGAGTTTTTTCCTCTCTTTCAATCTCGTCTCCGAATTTTAAAAGCTTGTAATCCGTTATAAGTTCATGAACAACCAGCTTGTTATTTCTCTCTTTTCCTGCAAATTAAACCTTTGAAACATTTACTTTTGAGAATCAAATCTGGGATCAATGATTTAGACGTTTCGGTGTGACTTTGATCCACTCCCCAGAACTTGCTTTGATCTTTTATTCTGCTGCTACGCGCACCAGTTTTACGTTTCTGCAATTTTTTGTCAATTTCAGCAAATTGACTGGCACGCCCCGCGCTGTCATTTTAGTTTTTATCGCGAAAACTCTCCAAGAGAAATTTGGCACAACAATTATAGATACATATAGGGCTCATCTAGAGACTGTTATTATCTTTTCCTCATAAAAATATTGTTATTGTCTTTCTTGAACTGAATTGCTAAATACCGTCCCCTTTTTGCTAGTTACCGTCCCCTTTTTGACACTTTTGCCCTTTACTTCATTTTCCCCTAAAACCTTCAAACTAAAAATCTCAAACTTTCTAACCAATCAACAATAATAATTATCATAAACCGTATATTGACCCTAATTAATAATAATTATCATAAAAAATCATAATTTTAAATAATTTTTTAAAAAATTGATCTATGCCGTCCTCCGGGGATGGCACGACCAT
>AWWV01010164.1:0-15699 GCA_001974805.1 Corchorus capsularis
AAAATTTAAATCGTCTCCCTAATAAATAAATTGAGTTTGAAAAAACATAACCTTGCACGCGACCAAATTTTCTCAACCTGTAGAACTAAATTTAATTATTTTACCTCACAAAAATCCATTACTTTATTCAAATAGATAAGGATCATTAGAAAAAAAAAAAGGTTTGAACATGCATAAACCAAACATTCTCTCTAGATTATAATTAATTGTAAAAATTATGAATGGTTAGACACCCAACAAATTTTCTCAAGATTTTTCTTGTTCAAGCTCGACTCGTGTTTGTTTAAATTTTATGAGGCTCTTTCGAGCTTGTCTTGTTTACAGCCCTACTCACACGGGTAAAAAGAAAAAAAGTTGTTGTAAGTACGTGAATGGAATTCGAAATAATTTTTTTTTTGCTACTTCTGAACATAATATTGAAATGAGCTACATAATAAGAGGTAGCCATCTCCTTTCCCATAATCTCACTCCGCCCATCTCAGGATTCGAATCCGGGACCTCCTACAAGAAGTCCCAAGGTTTAACCATTGGGTTTCCCCTTGGGGACTGGAATTCGAAATAATTAATTAGTCATTCCCCAAACAATCTACAACAACATATCTTTGACTCTATAAATATTGTAGAATAAGTAAAAAATATATAATATATATAATCCGGTCAAAAGTAAAAAATAATCCTAGTTCTTAATTTAGATATTATAATCCGGTTTAAATTGAAAAGTTTTATAATTAATTTTAAAATAAATTTTTATTAAATTTTAATAATGGAAATTCAGAATTAAAATTATAATCTAGCCAAAATTAAAACTTTATAATTAATTTTATAAAATAAAAATATATTAATTTTTAATAATGTCAATTTAGAAATATATATTAAAATAAAGGGTACAATTGGAAATATATACGAAAATAAAGGGTACAATCGGAAAACATAAAGTTTCCCCTTATTCGTACTTATATATATATATATAGTATAGATAAGTCTAAACTTCAAAAATCTTGACCTGAAATATCTAAATTGCCCTTTTTAATTTTAAAATTTTAATATTCCTTTAAAGGGTAAACATGTATTTTTATTTCATCAAAACCTGTTAATAAGTAATTTACTTCTTCTTAAACTTTTATTTTTTTTTTAATTTTAATAAAAGAAACGAAATTGGTAATTCGTAATTGTATCTCTAACATAAATTTTCATAGAAGTGGTAAACAACTTAACATGAATATTAAATAAGCTTTAGATATTAAACAAATGGAGTAAAATATATATACACCTAACAAAACACGCCTTTAGAAAATATCAGTATTAAACATTTCAAAAGTTTTCCTTTCTTATTGCCAAAAAAAAAAACATTTCAAAAGTTTTGGTGAAAGAAAAAACATTGGAAACTTTTAACATGTAAATCTATATCGTAAGAGGTTTTTTTAATGAAAAAAATTGGAAAGAAGAAATTGGTATTAATTATGTTGATGAATATTTAATTAATTTTAATTAAAAAAGTTTTAAGTCACTTACTTTTGATTTTCTATGGTATTTGTCTTTCTACTTTTTTCTTCTATTTGGCCAATTAAGAGAGTGTCCATTATTTGAAATTAAAAATTAGAACGAATGAAATTATCAATTAAGTATACTTTGTCCAAAAAAAGAAAGAAGAAAACCTTAGTCATCCCAAGAAACCGAAGCAATATTAATTAAAATAATTTAAGTATATTCTTAACTGGAATTTATTTCAAAAAGTTTTATAAGTTTGATATGATTTAGTAATAAATTTCTTAGAGCTTAAGGTTTAATCAGTTGTACTATACAATTTAACTCATTCCCACAAATTAAGCATGTTAAGCAATATTATTTTAGGGTCATATTCATATATTTGTTTAAATTTGTCAAGGAGTTCTCTTTTCTTCTCCACAAATGATTAGTTTCATTTGCTTATGCATCAGAGCATCCTTTATATTTTTCTTCTTTATAGTGAAAGATCATGAAAAAAAAAAAGGAAAAACCAATAACATATGGAATTTAAAAAATTTGTTGATAAATTTGTAACTCACAGTAATTAGATTATTAGAACCTTGAATGTAGCATGGGTTATTTCTTTTGTAGTTTTATTGTTTTAGTACTCATCATTTATTGTTTTAATTGTCTACAATTTTTATTTTTAGTTAAAACGAAGTTGGTATTTTCAATAATATAACACGTTAACATAGGGGGCGATTATAAATTAGAGTAATTTGAACTTTGGCCTTAGTTTTGATTTTGGACTTTGGATAGTACATGGATGAGACATGATTGTTGGGAAGTGAGCCTTTGGATGTATATCCAAAAGATAAATTTCTTTGTCTTTACCTTTGTATTCATATTTTACATTACCCAATTTTTTTCCTACTTTACCTTAATGCTTGAATTATTTGATCCAAAATGATTCAAAGATGTTAAAGTTCCTTAAGTAATCAACCGGATATCTACAATACTCGCCTTTTGCTTCTCTACAAGGATTTTATCGACTGTGTTTCTCAATATATGACACTTCTTTAATTATAGTTTATCTTTCTTAAGTAATCATAAATAAGAATTTTGATAATCAAAGTGACTAGCTAAGACTGCAAGATTATTGAATAGGTTTGATAGTACTATATATTTTTTATAATCATTATAGTTTTCTTAACCTTAGATTAATAAAATGGAAACCTTCACCAATATTAATAACGAAAATTTACTGATGTTACTAAGCATGTAAGATTATTGAATGTGTTGTAGCATCATTATTGTTTTGATTAACCTTTAAATCTTTTTTAGTAACCTTAATTAAATACAAAAATTAGTAATCCTTATCATTGTAAACGTTCATTAAAATTATTATTACTAAGAATGTAAATTTATTGAATTTATAGCTTATATATATATATATATATATATATATATCTTCAAGAACTGATAAAAATGTTACTAAAAATTACAAAGGATAAAAGGTTACTTATTTCATTATAGCATTATTATGTTTTTTTATAACCTTCATTACTTTTTCGGTAACCTTAGATAGAAAACTTAGTAAACAATATTACTAATAATGTAAGGTTCTTAAATTAGTTGGTAAATAATATATTTATAGATAATCATTGCAAATTTTTAGTAAGTTTAGATTACAGAATTGGTAAACTTCATTATTCATGAAGGTCACTTAAGTCGCTAAAAATTTAAGTTCACTTAATTTTGTTGATAGTGTTATCGCATTTTTAATAACCTTTAAAACTTTTTAACTAACCTTAGATAAGAAAATTGGTAACTTTCGTTATTATTGATGAAAACCTACTAAAACTACCAAGTAAGGTATTCATTAAGAATGTAAGGTTGGAAAATTTGCCGATAGCTTTTTGATCATTTATTAAAAATAAAAAATTTTAGTAATAACATTATATAAGAAATTGGAAACATTCATTAGTAATGAAAGATTGTTAATGTTTCTAAATATGTAAAGTACTTGAATATGTTGATAGCATCATGCTTTTTTAATAACCTTTATACCCTTTTTAAAATCTTAGATAAAAAAATTGGTGACCAAAAAGTAAGGATATAACTTTTACAAGAAAAAGTAACTTTTATAGCTTGTGGAAAGCATTATAGCTATTTTGATAATTTTTATAGATTTTTAACAACTTTAAATTACAAGATTGGAAATATTCATTAATAAAGATATAGGCTGAATGCCAAAAAAAAATATAGGGGTTACGGAATTTGTTGATAAGATCATAGCTTTTTTGATAACCTAATTTTTCTTATCTTAGATGAGAAAATTGATAATTCACCCTTTTTTATGTAAGATTACTTAATTTACTAAGGGTTTAAGGTTGCTGAAATTTTATTATATAATACTTTAACTTTTTTTCATAACCTGTATATATAATATTTTTGGTTATTAAGACATTAGATAAGAGAATTAACACCCGTTATTATTAACAAAATGCTTCTAAAATTACTAAGGGTATAAGATTACTTAATTTGTGTTGTTGATAATATCATATATTCTTTGATAACTAAAATAGTTTTTTTTATATAACTTTTGATAAGAAAACTAATACCCTCTTTATTGAAGAAGTGTACATAATTTTATTAAGGATTCATTTTATTATTAAATTTGTTGATAGTATCTTAATTTTTTGATAACCTGTACGGTTTTTTTAATAATCTTATATAAGAAAATTGGTAACCAATGTAAGGCTACAAATAAAATTTGCTAATAGCTAGCATCTCAATCTTTTTGTTAACCATTATATTTTTTTTGTTAACCTTGAATAAGAAGATTGGTATAACCTTCTTTGTTTAAATGAAAGCTTACAAAACTTTTTTTTGCTACTAAGCTTAAAAAACTCATTAAGCATGTAAGTTTACTGATTTTTTTTATTATAACACCTCTGTTATTGATTTTTTTTTACAAGATATTGAAACTATTGATAAAATTATAGCATTATTGACCATTTGTGTAGCATTTCGTGTAACCTATATATAGTAAGATTGATAACTTTTATTGTTGTACATTTACTATAATTACTAAAAATGTAAGTTTATGGAATTTGTTGATAGTTTTATTATCTACATATTTAATTTGTTTCACCTATAAGATTGGTTGAAAAAAAAAAGGTTGTGTTATAAATTTTTGTTTTGTAAATTAAGTGGAGAGATTAAGGGTAAAAAAGGTCATAACCTTCATTATAGATCAAAGGGTACTAAATTATATGGATGTAAGGTTATTGAATTACTACGGATATATATAAGCTTATTGAATCTGTTATTTTCTTAGATCAAATAATCACTTGCATTACTCAATTAATCAATAATCAGAGATTACAAATGTCGGGAGGAATAGTCTCGCACCACACGATTATCCAGCTCAATCTTAGCTAGAGAATGTGCTAATACATTGGCTTCCCTATTTACAAATGTATAGGTACATAAATTAAATAGGATTGTCAAATCTCTAATTTCATCTATAACTACCAATATATTAAATACACAAACAAATAAATTACAAAGAAAACTCACACAAACAAATAAATTACAAAGAAAACTCACATTCCGTAAGAGTAGAACCTAAGACCTCATGGTCCAGTTATACTGGAATTAAGAGTCCAGCACTCTACCATCAAGCCAAATGCTCGATGGAATTGTATATTGAATCTGTTATTAGAACTATAATTTTTTTTCCTAAAAAGTTTTGTTAGGGAATTGATAATATTTACTATTGAAAAAAAAAAGTTACTCAAATTACTATGGAAGTTACTGAATTTGTTAATAACCCCTCATACCTTTTTTTTTAAATCTTTATAACTTTTATAGTAACTTTAGATATGAAAGTTGATAACCTTCGTTATTTATAAAAGTTTACTAATGTAAAGTTATACAATTTTCTTACTGCAAAAAAATTTAGACAAGACTACAATTGTTTTGATAGTCTTTGTAATTTGTTTTCGCAAATCTTAACCAATGAATAGATTTTATCATGTTCATATGTTTATAAAATAAAATAAAAATTAAATTTTTATAAAATAACATTTTACATACATAAATATAATTCATGATGAATAGAAAAATTAGTCCTCGAATTTTGATATAAAAGAAAAAATTAGCCCTCAAATTGGCAAAATAGGACAAAATAGTCTTTAAGGGGCTAAATTGTTCCAAAATTGAGAATCAGAGTGCTTAATTGTCTAAATTGAATGTTTTAAGGGTCATTTTCTCTCTTTTGTGATAGTTCGGAGGTCATTTTGTCCCTTAAGCCAATTTATTGATAACATTATAATGGTTTTGATAGTCTCTATGGTTTTTCAATAACCTCAACCATTGAATATATATAAATAAAAATATATCATTAATAATCTCGAGTTTTATTGTATTTTTTATGATAATTTTTATTAATGTAATGTATAAATTTTCATTATTCAAAATAGAATAAAGCACTTAGTATTTATAAAATTTATGAGGTGATGAAGTATTATGTACATATATATTAAAACTTTTAAAGAAGATATTATTATTAGTAAATATAATAACAAAACACAAATTACAAATAACCAAAATTTAAAATTTTACAAAGAAATATACTTATTGACAACACTTAATTATATTATATCTAAAATAAATATATTGAGAGAGATGACTTTTCATTTGTCACACTTGTTGACGAAGATGAATTTTGGTGAACTTACAAAAATGCTAAACATATAAAAATTAGAATGAAAATTTATTTTCATTGACTATTAAACATATACTATTAATTATATATTTATTTCATTTGGATTTGTATTTTTTTATTTTATATGATTTATAAAAATCAATTTGTCATATTATATTACAAAATAATTTGATATTTATTATATTTATATTGTTATTTTAATTCTTATGTAAACATGTATTTTTATTTCATTTAAATTAATTAGTTATGTTTTCTTCAATCTCTTAATATCTAAAAACTAAAATACCCTAAACAACTTAGATAAAGAAGTCTCTTAGATGTCAAACGTTAATAAAGTATAGATTTCTTTTTTTTTAAAAAAAAAAAGAAAATTTTGCAATAATATAAAAATATAAGTCTAAAATTCTATAATCTGGACATGAAATATCTAAAATAACCTTTTTAATTTTAAATTTTTTTTATTCACTTAAGGGTGATAATGTATCTTTATCTTTATATTATATAAAGTCTAAATAAACTTCAAAAATCTTGATCTGAAATATATAAAACATCAATTTTAATATTAAAAATTAGCTTTAACCTTTAGTTGTTAGTAATTTAGTATATCAATTTAAAATATATTAAATATAGCAAATATCTTTAAAATACCATATAATCTTGATTTGAAATATCTAAAATACCCCTTTTAATACTAAACATGAATTTTTTTTGTCTACTATACTAAACATGAATTTTAAGCTTTAGTGGTTAATATATAATTTAATATATCAATCTAAAATATATTAAATATAGCAAAAATATTTAAAATACGTGCAACCACGTGCTTTTACTAGTATATATATATATATATATATATATTGCACGTATGTTAATAATTTATAAAATATATAAGAAATATTAAAATAATGTAAATATTATAATTTGTAATTGATATATAAGATGAATAATTATTTTTTATAAATCATATATAATAAAAAATTAAAATTCAAATGAAATAAGTATATAATAAATAATGCTTATATAGTCTATGAAAACAAAGTCACGTTCTAATATTTCTCTACTATAACAGTATTTTGTAAGTTCAACAAAGTTTGTCTTTGTCATCAAGTGCGAATAACTTGACCTCTTTTTTGGTAGCCTTTTTGTTTGATTTTACAAGCATTTTAAACATAGTATAATTAAGTGTTGCCAATAAGTATATTTCTTTGTAAAATTTTGAAATTTGGTTATTTTTATTTTGGATTAACTTAATTACGATTTACAAACTTCATTTTTTCTTTTTTCCATTTACTCAATGAGTGATGACATTAACAAAAAAAAAATTTCTTACTTAAAAGGTAATAATTTTTCTTACTTAAAGTTACCAATAAGCAATAGAGGTTATAAAAAATGTTATAATACCATCGACAAATTTAGTAAACTTACATTTTTAGAAATTTTAGTAACAATTCAATAATGAAAGTTACCCAATATATTTTTATATAAGGTTACTAAAAATGCTACACAAATTGTCAAAGATGTTATATTTCTATCAATAATTTCAATAACCCTTAGTAATGTTAGTAACATTTAATCAACAAAGAAGATTACCAATCTTCATATATAAGGTTACTAAAAAAGCTATACAAATTATAAAAAAATGTTATATACTTATCAATACATTCATAAGTAACTTTAGATCCTTACAAATATTAGTATTCCTTTATCAATAATAAAGATAACAAATTTATTATTATAAGAAAATTATAATGAAAAATAATTATTAACTTTGATTATCTTAAACAATTATGATTTATTTTATGATGCGTTGCACGTGTGTAAATAATTTATAAAACATATAAATTAAGATAATATAAATATAACAAATGGAATATCAATATGTAATATAACATGAATTTTTTTTATTATAAATCATATATAATAAAAAAATATAAATCCAAATAAATTAAGTATATAATAAATAATATATGCTTAATTGGTAGTCTAATATTTCTCTATTTCAATCTTATTTTTTAAGTTCACAAAAGTTACATTATCGTCTTTGTCATCAAGTGTGACTCACTTGGCTCTCTTTGTTTTTTCAGATGCTTTGATTTGGCAAGTAATCTTCAAGCATAATTAAATCCACATTTGTATTTCCATCTTGCCTATATAATTTTATTTTATTTTTACTTGGTTAATTGTGTTTTAGATTATCCATTATAAAATTTTAATCAAACCTTGCAAAAAAGCTATTATTTTTGTACAATTTTTATTTTGGTTATATGTATTTAGGCATATATATATATATATTATATCGTAAAATACTTTTAACGCTACAACCTAAAAATCTATAGAAAATTATCATCAATAAATTCAGTAAATTTGAAAACCAATACTAAAGTCCTAATTCCTCTAGGTTCATAATCAGTCTGTGTTACAATGGTTTATCTTGTTAATTTACCAAGAAAGAGTCATTTAAAAAGTATAAATTTATTAATAAATTTTACTACTATTTAAATAGATGTAAGAATTATGTTTATACCTAAGAGCTTTAAATCTTTTTATTATTTTTCCTTAGGTGTCATCATTTGGTTCATTGTCACTATATGTATAGCTTGTATACGATATATAACAATGCATCAAATATAAATCCTCTATATTGATACATTAACTAAAAGTTTATATTTAATGCATTGACAATGTATTGACTTTATACACTACCAGTGAATCCCATGATGCAACATAATTAATATTTAACAATTAATGATGACTTTTGAAAAGTAGATTAAAACTTTCATTGAATTATTGTTTTGTAAAAGAAGTTAGGAAATTAAGGAAAAAAATAAACGTTGAGTGGATGGAATTATTAAAACACCATTTTAATTATAAACATTGGTTTTAATTTTAAAAATTAAGATGTAATTTAATATATCTGGCTATCAGTCTAATACATATTATATATACACTATAGATATTAACAAAAAAGAAAAAGGAAAAGAAAAATATAGTATTATTATCAACTAATCTACTAATAACCTTATGTTCTTAACAATTTTGGTAACCAATTTTCTTTTTTATAGCTAATAAAACTTTAGTAAACTTTCATCAAAGTTAAAGGTTACCATTTTTTAATTTAAAAAACTTATAAATGATTATAAAAAATATATAATACCGAATAATTCGTTAATCTTACATTTGAAGTAATTTTGGTTCTCAAATTTTTTATTTATTGTTATTAAAAAAAGCTAAATTATAGCATTATCAAGAAGTTTAGTAACCTTACCTTCTTAGTAACTTTAATAGTATTTCATCAATAGTAAAGGTTATCAATTTTCTTAATCTAACAATGTTACATAAAAAAAAGGGTAAACACATGTGTATGTAATTTTTTTTAACTTGGTTATTTGTATTTTAGATTGTTCAATTTTATAAACTAATTAAGTCCTACAAAAAACTTTTCTTTTTTGTAAAATTAAGTTTCAGTATTTCCAGTGAGCAGGTTTTGAGTAATACTTAGTAATAATAATTATTTTTTTATTATTTTTAATACATATGTACATTATACTTCATTTCTTCATAAATTTATATTTTTGTACCTAAATTGCTCTATGATTACCGAAATACCCTATTTCAGTGATATATTAGTGACTTAAATTATTTTTATATTTTCTTATTTATATAAAAAATTTATTTAATACTATGATTACCCTTCATTAGTCATAATATTTCTTATAAGTTTCATAACCTTTCATTAGTGATGAAGAAAGTTACTAATATTCTTATTCAATGTCACTAAAAATGCAGTTATTCAAGGTTACTAAAAAGTGCAGTTGTTATTAAGAGCTGAGATGTTATTAACTATTTAAAAAAAACTACAAAGGTTATCAAAAAAGTAAGATGCTATCAAGAAACATAATAATATGAATCTATAATAAATTTATTAACATTTTATCATTAAAGAAAATTATCGTTGTTCTTATAAAAAATTAATAAAAAGTTTATTTTAGTTATTTTAGAAGATATGATGATATAAAAGAATTCAATAGCCTTATAGTATTCTTAGTAATTGTAGTAGCCTTTAATCAATAATGATAGTTGCCGATTTGCTTATGTAAGGTTATCAAAAAAGTTATATATATATATATATATTATAAATAATATTATAATATTATAAACAAATTTAGTAACTTTACATTCTTAATAAATTTAGTAGTTTTTCATCAATATGAGAATTATCAATTTTCTTATAAGATGTGTGAAAATGCTATCGAGATTATCAAAGAAACTTGTATAGTCTTATTAACAAATTTAGCAACCTTAATTATATACTTATTACTTTTAGTAACTTTCATCAATAATATATGTTACCAATCTTGTAATTTCAAATTACAAAGAAAGCAATAAGATTTATTATAATAGTTATAATGTATTCTACAAAATTAGTAACTTTACAATCCGGATAAATTTAAACCTTTTTTTTAAATTTAAACTTATTTTCTATCAAAAATAAAGGTTACCAATTTTCTTACTTCAAAGTTACTAAAAACATTTATGATGTTATCAAAATAGCTACGGTGCTAACATTAGTTACCATTTTTTATAAAAAGTTTTTAGGGAAAAATTATAAAGCTTATCAGAAAGAGGTATAATACTATTAATAAATTTAGCAACCTTATATCTTTAGTAATTTTAGTAACTCTTTTTATCAATAATGAAGGATTCCAATTTTCTTTAAGGTTAGTAAAAAAAAAAACTTTTGAAGTTATTAAAAAAGCTATGATGCTGTCAACAAAAATTAACTTTAAATCCTTAGTAATTTAGATATAACCTTTCATTAATAACTAAAGTTACCAATTCTTTGATTTAAAGTTATTGGAAAAGCTATATAGTGGTTATCCAAAAAGGTATGTTATTAATCTTACATATTAGTAAGTAATATTGGATACCAAATTTCTTAATTATCTAAGTTTACTTTAAAGGTCACAGGTTATCAAAAATGTTGCAGTACCATCAAGGAAAAGTTGTCTTATATCCCTAGTAATTACCAATTTTATTATTTAAGTTTACTGAAAAAACTATAAAAACTATTAATATTGTTATCATACTATCAATAAATTTAATAACCTTATATTTTAGTGGCCTTTCATCAGTAATAAATATTATTGATTTTTTTTTATGTAATTATGGTTACTATATACTCCCTCTGTTTGTATTTACTCGTTACAATTTGGTCAACTATCTTTCATCTTTGACCATTATTTATGAAAAAAAAATATCAAAACTTAAAATTTCAAAAAATATGTATTGAAAAGTTTATAATGTAAGGTTAACTTAAAGGTTGGTTGATCAAAATGTGACAAATAAAAAGTTAAGTCTAGTTTCTCTCATAACTGTGCTTAGGTCTTGTTGTAACGACATTTTCTCTTCTACAAAAACTCTTTTCCCATAGTAATCATGCCAATGAACTGTAAACTGCTCCAAAACTTTAGCATTCTCAAGTATAAATCTTAATAAATCAATCTCTTCTTTTGTAGTTCCCCTAAAAGATGAGATGCTAAGAGTTTTCAAACAATATTCTAGACATAGTTGTTTAGTTTTACCACTCAAAGATTTTGCAATGGTTAACCGTGTGAAATTAATGGGCAATTGAAGGTCAAACAATTTTTTGTTTTTGACTCTTGGAAATTGATTTTAATAAAGAGAGAGAAGAAATACCTATAGACATCGACCTCATAGGTTGATGAGAAGATTAAATAAAATTTTAAAACTAAAAAGTGTTGGATTTTCTATCAACTCCCTCTAGATCTCTTAAATCATAATTTACTCTATTAAACTTTTTTATTAACAAACATGAGCAGGGGCTTAGTTTGTTGTGTAGCCCATCTTCAATTTTAGTGGCTTCACCCACTAAGCCATTGGAGAACTGAAGAAGATCAAAGGAAGTGATTGGACAAAGGAGAAACTTTGCAGAATAATTTAAAGAAAGAACAATGTCTTGATTGGTTAGAATTAAAACTATGGCACTTAAAATACTTCAAATTATTGGAAAACAATTACTTTTTTGGCTAGAGGTAAAAATTATCAAATACTCAACTTCCATATACTCTTGATTTCTTGGCGTTACTTTCTTAATTTTCTTTTTTTTTTTTGCCGGATGTGCAAGAAAAAATTATCATCAAAATATTTATCTTTTCTTAATTAGTTAGGGAGAGGAATAAGTGAAGATAATTAATTTCATTCATCGATTCTTATTCTTATTAGTCAAAGACTTAACCATGATATTCATGCATAGCATAACACAACAAAAACAAATTTTGTTTTTCTGTTTCCCAATTTTTCAAAGTAAAAACAGAAAAGAAATATAAAGGTTAGATTAAAATTTAAAAGTGGAATTCAATCACCATTTTGTCCAATTGGATAAAATCTTGATTTTTTAATTCTTTAAAAATTTTAATTATTGAAATAAAAATACATGTTATCCTTTAAAGAAATACTAAACTTCTAAAATTAAAAACATAATTAATTAATGCAAATGAAATAAAAATACATATTTACCCTTTAAGGGAATACTATACTTTTAAAATTAAAAAGGTTATTTTAGATACTTCAAGTCAAGAAGTAGTAAATGAATGATCTATTAAATTTTTCAAAAAAAAATCAAAACTTTTAATAATTAGTAATATTTATTGTTTCTGTTACCGTTTCAAGATTTATTATCCCAACAGTCAAGCGGGTCTCACTGCTTGACACCAATCACTGTTGAAACTTGAAACTAATTTTGTCCTTAATCCAAAGTTTCACATTAACGGATTTTTAGCTCCTATTTTTTCATAGGTTATTCCTAACTACCAACTTATTCCCTCCATGTTTATAGAAAAATTGATTTTCAAAAGAAAAAGTATTTTGGCTAGAATTAAAACCATGACACTTTAAAATATTAGGAAAAATTAAATACTTATCAATATTAATTTAATACCAAAATATTATGAGATTAGAGCGAATTATAACACTCATGAATCAAAATAGTTTTTGGATTTTTTATTTATGGGGTTTGTAAAATGGGTCGTCCACATTTTAAGATGAAAAATCATATTTATATAATTTTAATTAATTCTTAAGGATTATTTTCTGTTTTTTGTATGAAAATATCCGTTGTTAATTATTTATCATCTTTGAGTTTTACTTTATTATGCAAATAAAATAAGCTTTTGGGATCTAGTAGAAAAATGAAAAAAAAAAACGACTTGATTTGGTTAGAATTAAAACCATGACACTTTAAATATTTCAAATTATTGGAAAACAATATTATATACTCAACTTCGAAATAGTCTTAATCTATACTATATTAAAAAGTACGTTCACCTGTAAAACTTTTGAATCGCCTATTATACCCTTATTTGTCAAATATATTTCTAAATTGACATTGTTTAGGTTTTTATAGCTTTACTTAACTAAAAACTCTATTTTTATTTAATTAAATATAATATCTTTATAACTATTTTATTTTACTATTTTACTCAACTAAAAACTCTATTTTTATATAATTAAATCTAATATCCTTATAACTATTATATTTTATCATTTTACTATTTTACTCAACTAAAAGCTCTATTTTTATATAATTAAATCCAACATCCTTATTACTTATATTTTATCATTTTACTATTTTAATTAAAAAACTTGATATATTAGTTTTTTTAAATATATTTCTTGAATGACATTGTTTAAACTTTTACAATTTTTTTTAAAAATAAACTTTTGTAACTGAAAACACTATTTTTATTTAATTAAATTTCAATATTTTTATAATTATTTTATTTTTACCATTTTAATTTTAAAATTTTCAATTAAAATATAAACTAACGAAAGTATTATTATCAAATTTAAAAGTTAAAATAAGTAGTCTAATCATTAATTATTCATATTTTTTAAAACTAATTAAGTTAAAATTTTATTTAAAATTTAATTATAGTGATTGCTCTGTTTCTATTTTTGGAGCATGTTGGTATAATAAGAATTTAAAGTTTTTAAAAATAAGAAGAAGAATAGCATACAATTATTTCCTTTGACTTATAAAGTTAGAGATGTGAATCGGGCGGGTTGGGCGAGTTTCGAATTATCGTCACTTGGGTCCAGGTTAAATGAGTTGGGTAATTTTCTCAGGTCATTCGGGTTATCGTTTATTTTTCTGGTCAAATCGGGTCCGATCGGATTGGACGAGTTATTGGGTTCGTGTCAAGTTTTGACAGCTCTACTCATAATTAATGAGTCACGTGCAACGCACGTTGGGAGTGAAGATTAGTTATCTAAGAAAAAGATGAAGAAAAAAATACGTAAAAAAGATAAGAGGCAAAACCGTAATGATCATATAACTAATAATATTTTTACCACTAATAATAATTAATATAATATTAAAAAGTTTAATAATTATAATAATAAGAGGTTTAACGTGAAAAAAAAGTTGTTACTATTATTTTTAGATTTTGTAATATGGAAAGAAAAACGTAATGATATGGAGTAACTAATAATAATTTTAATAATCATAATAATAAGTTGTTTAACATAAAAATAATTGTTATTATTTTAGACTCTTTTAATATGGAAATAAAATCTGGTTGGATAGATTACATATTTACCTCTAAAAATATAACTAAAATTTTAAAATTAAAAAGGGTATTTTAGATATTTCAAGTCAAGGTTTTTGAAGTTTAGACTTATATAGTATGGGGTTTGTAAAATGGGTCGTCCATATTCTAAGATGAAAAATCATATTTATATAATTTTTAATTAATTCTTAAGGATTTTTTTCTGTTTTTTTGTATGAAAATATTCGTTGTTAATTATTTATCATCTTTGAATTTTACTTTATTATGCAAATAAAATAAGCTTTTGGGATCTGTAGAAAAATGAAAAAAAAAACGACTTGATTTGGTTAGAATTAAAACCATGAAACTTTAAATATTTCAAATTATTGGAAAACAATACTATATACTCAACTTCGAAATAGTCTTAATTATCTAAGAAAAGATGAAGAAAAAAATACATAAAAAAGATAAGAAGGAAAACCGTAATGATCATATAAATAACTAATAATATTTTTACCACTAATAATATAATTAATATAATAATAAAAAGTTTAATAATTATAATAATAAGAGATTTAACGTGAAAAAAAAGTTGTTACTATTATTTTTAGATTTAAAGAAAAACGTAATGATATGGAGTAACTAATAATAATTTTAATAATCATAATAATAAGTTGTTTAACATAAAAATAATTGTTATTATTTTAGATTTTTTAATATGGAAATAAAATCTGGTTGGATAGATTACATATTTACCTCTAAAAATATAACTAAAATTTTAAAATTAAAAATGGTATGTTAGATATTTTAGGTCAAGGTTTTTTAAGTTTAGACTTATATATAGTATATATAATAATAATAATAATAATAATAATAATAATAATAATATATAAAAGTTAAAATGTCAACCTAAGTACTATGAAGGCGTGCGCTTTTTTTTTTTTTTTTTTT